>NDXB01020672.1:0-35976 GCA_002631895.1 Agapornis roseicollis
CCCTCCGCCTCTGTCGTCCTTGTGAGGGGCCGGGGGGAGCTCGGCCAGGCCCCTCTGCACCCCCGACACTGCGAATGCCTGTCCCCCGGTAGCGAATACACAGCGGGAATCGCGATAATACCTCATCAGTCGCGACAGAGAAGTGCCTTCAGGAAGCAGCGGGGATTGCGGTCGCAGTGCGTGCGGATCCTTTGTGTAATTCCTTCCCAAGAAAAAGTGTCTGCTGGCCGGAGGTATCCGTACCCACGGGGCGCCTTGATCCCCCCCAGCCATGTGTTTGGAGGGGAGCTGCGGAGCTCGAGTTCCCTCTTTGCAGCCCTTTTACTGAGGAAAGTACTTGAGGTGCTGTTGGTTGTGCAGTGTGGGAGCTTCCACAGCGGCACCTGTGAGGGTTTATGGACATCCTCCTCCCTCATCTCCGTACCGGTTTTAGGGTAGATCACAAGCGCAGGTTGGGTTAGGTCAGTGGTACTTCATTCCATTCACTTCTCACCGCAGCCCTTCGTTCCCTTGTAGCACATCAAGAAAACACAAGTTTATTCCGCAAACTTTTTTTTGCAGCAGGACTCCCTTAGCTGCGTGTTGCACAAACCCTGCTCTTTGTTGCACGGGGATGAGGTTGGCTTCCCGAGTGATGTCACTTGTGCTGCCGATGACTTTGTGATTGAATAAATCCTACCGGGCTCCGTGGTTCTGTGAGCGGGTGCGCGCTGGAGAAACTTCATCCGATGCAGCAGCCAGAGGGGAAGCTTGGGGGAGCGGAGCGGAGCAGGCAGGAAGGGAACAGTGGTGGCAGTTGCTTTCCCCCTTCAGCGTGTGTATTTCTGCTCGGGACTTTTTTCCACCTAAAGAATTTGAACTTGTTGGAGTCGTTTCGTTGAAGTAAATGCGGAAAAAGCAGTGGGAAAGATGCTGTTGAAGCGTGTTGGAGGTGAGAGCTGGCTCTGGCAGCCAGCAGCCTGGGGAGTGCAGGATGTAAAGGGAGCATTCATGTCCTGGGAAGCCAGTCCAAAGGGTCTGAAAACACAGGGAGGGGAAAAGCGGCAGCAAGAGAAAGCAAGAAGCAAATTAACTGGTGGTTTTTTAGCACAGGAAGGTTCGGATCGAGAGAACAGAGGGTAAGATTTGCAGTAAATACGGGATCGAAGCCTTCAGGGGAAAATGATCCCATAAAGAAAGTCTGTTTGTTATTTTTTATGTGATATTCACAATGAGCAGAATTTCTGAGGTGAAGAAATCAGAGGCTGACCCTTTCCTAGGGGGAGGCACAGGAGCTGGAGGGTGGGTTGATGAAGAGGCAGTGATTTACAAGCATGGCTTCAAATATTCTCAGTAGTCCTCAACTATTTTAAGAAGCCATATTGAGTTCAAGCCCAACCAGCCTGAGAGTCTGGAGAGAGGAAGCAGGAGCAGGAATTAAGCAAAAATAGAGGAATCTGACATAATGGATGACAAGGGAGAAGATGATTGCTGAGAGATGCCGGCACGCTCCCTGTTCCTTCATGCTTGCTGTGTGTGTGTTGTGTTACACGGCTTTGGGAGTGTAAGAGAGAAAAGGGAAAAGAAGATGCTGAGATAAAAGAAAAGGCAGGTGTTTAAATTCTGTTAAGGATCAGCTTTGATACTGACAGTAAGTAGTGACCTTACTTGCTGCTGCCTCTCTGTCATTTCCTGAGCTTCTCAATTGAATAAATAATGGGCTTAGCACCAAACAAATACCATTTAATAAGATGGTATTTTTGTTCCCCCTCTCGCTTCACATTTGCAAACAGATTCACACTTTTTCTGCTTGAGCACAGCCTTGGGTGCTATTTCTGTTAATAACATTAAAAAATAAGTTGGAGAATGGCCACATAGTATTGAGGGTTTTTTTTTTCCCTCTCCAAATGTAAAATTAAGGAACCCTTATGTTCCCTGTAACTTGGATATTTGCCTTCGTTTAAGTCTTATTTGTATTTGTTTCAGGTTGTCATCTGATAGATAAGCTTTTAGATCTAGATGTGCTTCTGGGAACTGTAAGTAGATCAAGAGGCAAGGAAGGGATTTAGTCAAGGACTGAAGTGTCTGCGTTTGCCAGAGATGCAGACTGCTGTGTGATGTACAAGAACCTCAGCTCGTATCCTCACCTGCACTTGCTGGTTATGGGATAGAAACTTGTATAGTTTCCTCTCCAGTGCAGTGTTTTTTCACCTTGGTTTGTCCATTCATCTTTATTCTGCTTTTGTCTTGACCTGGGCTGACACACAGAGGTGGGCAGAGGAAGAGGTAGAGGTGGTTACCTTTATTGTCCCCACCCCAAAGCCTCTATCACAGAAACATGTTGTGTCCTGTATATTGCTGGCTTGCTCATTTCAGTGAGTGGACTTGCTGATTTATGGAGATGGGAGATGAAGTAATGTCCATTCTGCATTTCTCTAAAGCTTGGTAGCTCCTAGGATTCTGGGATTTATGGAATTATTAAAGACACCACTGAGAGCATAGCCACAACCTGACTTGCTTGATTTATTTAGCAGATGATCGGAACTTTCACATAATTGCTTTAAGAACATGTAGCTTGTTGAAATACTACACCCAGCAGTGGAGCAGCAGGTCACTCCATCACGTTGTAGACTAACAGGGGCCTGCTGGCTCCTCTGGAGCTGGTTTTATGGGGTAAGATGCTCCTGAAGATGAGTAAAAGCTTCAGCATTTTCCTCCTGGAAGGTATCATCTCACCACTCCCAATTTTCAGCATTTAAAACATTTCCAACCTGAGAAGTTAAGTGAATAATTCAAATTCTTACTCCTTGTGCGCTATTCCATATTCCCACTTTCCCATTGTATTCTGGGACTCCTGTTCAAATCATAACCATAACGGTCTTGGAGCAGTTTTTCTTTCAATTGCAGATCCTTAGTTTGAATATGAATGCTAAAAGGAGTTTTGTCACACTCTTCATCTTTTTTCTTCCCCCCAGAAATTGCTTTCCAGCTACTGATTCAGCTGCTGAGGAACATTGCTCCTGCAAAGGCATTCTGCTGAGTGGCATCCAGAACAGTCGGCTTTTGCTTTGTCCAAAAATACTTTTCCAATGGGTTGTATTCCTCAAAAGCTGCTGGTTTCCATGTTTTTAGTGATTTTAGTGATCTAGCTCAGGTTAGATCTAAGGCAGAAGCTGCTCCCTGTGAGGGTGCTGAGGCGCTGGCACAGGGGGCCCAGAGAAGCTGTGGCTGCCCCATCCCTGGCAGTGTTCAAGGCCAGGTTGGACACAGGGGCTTGGAGCAAGCTGCTCCAGTGGAAGGGGTCCCTGCCTGTGGCAGGGGTTGGAACTGGGTGAGCTTTAAGGTACTTTCCAATCCAAANATTCAAGGCCGGACACAGGGGCTTGGAGCAAGCTGCTCCAGTGGAAGGGGTCCCTGCCTGTGGCAGGGGTTGGAACTGGGTGAGCTTTAAGGTACTTTCCAATCCAAACCATTCCATGGTGCTATGATTTAAATGGGCACTTAAAACCAACAGTGATGATGGCCCATGGCTGATCTGGCTTCATAGACTCTGCGGACCCCTCTTCCTTAATTCAGTACATTCTCTCTGGGTGTCTCTCCATGTCTCCCCACTCATTTTGTATTTGATTTGTTGTTGCTATAATGATTCTCCCCCTGTGCTCAAGAATTATGCATAGTTTACATATTCCCATTGCTTAACTTATTTATACTGTGTTTGAAGCTTAGTCCAAGTTTCCAGGGTTTGTGAAGAAAATGGTGATATTTCAGGATTGGAATCATTTCCCAAGGAAGTTTGGCTGCAGTCTGGCTCTGGTGGGGAATAACAGGGGTGTAATGGGTGGGACTGGGAGAGAGATTTTATTGGAAGCTTCCAAGTCCCATGCAGTGCTTCTGATCTGCTCAATGTTGTTGTATGTGGAGCAGTTGAGTTGAACATCTGGATTATTGACATGTTTAGAGATAACTGAGCTGCTCCAAGCTTCTAAATGGATGCATTGATGGATGTACTATAGGGAAATGTGTTAGAAAACAGGTTTTCTATAAATGCAATGCATTGGTGACATACTTCTAAGTAAAATACTGTTGAATTAGGTCCTGCCTCCAATGTGAATGGGCTCTGTAGCATCAGTGTGCAGTAAGTAAGAAAGGTTTGTAATTTCTTACGGTATCTGTAGTAATGTGATCCAGAAAAGGTGAACCATGAAAGTGAAGCTATTTTTAGTATTAAAAAAGAGACACAAATGATCCTCCAAGTGACACGTTGCTGACGTCTGTAGTGCAGCCAACCCAGTTAAGGTGCTGTATATTGTTTCCAGCAGGATTCTGATTGTTTCTAGTTTAGAAACTGCATGAGAGCGAGTGAAAATGGGTGAAATGGCATGTTCTGCGGTTCAGAGTGGATTTAGCACCCCCTCGTGTCACTCCACTTCTGCATGGGCAGTCTCCGTGCCCTGTACTCCTCAGTTGAGATGTCAGCCACCCACAGCATTCCCAGGTGATTTTTTTCCTATCTGGTGGGCTTGGGCTTTCTGGTGGAGAAATAATAGCTGCTGCTATAGCGAAAACAATGGAAAAGGGGGGGGAAAAGCATGTTTTTCCTTGCTGAAATATTGCACAAGTCAGTGTTCAGTGCTGTAGAGGGTTTTTACCCCATTTCCTGACCCAAGCATATCCTTTGCTGTATCCTGCTGTCCCTCTTCTTGCTTCTACATATTAAACTTGGAGCGGGTGTTTTAGAGCACAGTCCTGCCCTTTCCTGTGTCTGTTGTCTCGTCACTCATTCTTTTCCTTTCCATAGGCACTTTCTGCATGCAAGAAGGCTTTGAAAACTATCATATGATTACCTGAGCCCATACCATGTGTATATATAGCTTAAATTCTGTTGGATAGAAATAGCATTGTATGAGCCTTTAAATAAGAAAATGACACAGGTGCTCCCACTCTCCAAAGGAAGCTTCCTCCTCTGCTCATGTTTTTTGGAATCTGGAATGGAAAAAGCATGTATTTTCAGCAGCTGGAATGGTGAGTCCTTCATGCCTACTTTATTGTTCTTCTCTTTATTGTTCTTGCTCTTGATTCATCCTGTTCTGTCATTCCCTGTCTTCATTTTTTTGCCTTCTAAACTAGAGGAATATCATGTGCTTTGGCTTCACTGTGGACAGGAAAAGTCAGGTATTTCCTTGCCTTTATTCCTCTTCCAGCTCATCAGCCTGTTCTGATTC
This sequence comes from Agapornis roseicollis, assembly GCA_002631895.1. NCBI lineage: Eukaryota > Metazoa > Chordata > Aves > Psittaciformes > Psittacidae > Agapornis > Agapornis roseicollis. The sequence goes on from NDXB01020672.1 coordinate 5,202, forward strand.
TGGGTTGGTTCATTTTTCTTCCAGCTTCTGCCTGGAATGGGTAATGTGTTCCTAGAGCTGGTAATTCATACATCCTCTGGCATTACATTGTTCACAGCTATGCTGAGCATTTGTGAGTGAGCGTGGAGGAAAATCAATGTGAAAAGGCCAGAGCAGGCAAGGGAAGAGAGCTCTCCCAGCACCTTTTTCCTGGTCACACCACTGCCTGGCTCTGAGTTTTCCTGTCTGTGAGCTCTTCAGTGTTTAAATTTAGAAATGGCTTGTTTGGGAACAAGTCACTTTTAAGATCCTTTCCAGAAGATTTGCGTGTAATTCAATCCCTTTCAGGTTTACTGCTCTGTTGCTCTGATCTGAGTTTAGCTTGTTCTGCAAGGCTTTAGGTTGCTCTTTTCTCCCTATCCCTGTCCCAGTATTATCTAGAAATTGGGGATTTTTTCCTCCTCAAAACTGCAGCAGCATTTATAAAGCTTTTTGTACCTTTCTTATTCCCTGTTTCTATTCTGTGACAGGGTGGAATCGTCAGAATGATTATTCTGTTAAAATAGCCTGAATGATTAAAAATACAACTTCAGTTTCTGTGAAGGACCTCATGAGTTACTATAGACTCATAGAATAGTTCGGGTTGGAAAGGACCATAAGATCATCCAGTTCCAACCCCCCTGCCATGGGCAGGGACACCTCACACTAAACCATGGCACCCAAGGAAGGCTTTGTCCAACCTGGCCTTGAACACTGCCAGGGATGGAGCATTCACAACTTCCCTGAGCGTCCCATTTCAGTGCCTTACTACCCTTACAGTAAAGAACTCATCATTGAAACACTCTAGGAATGGAATGCATCTACTTTGGGAATGAGCCTCAATAATATATTTAATATTTCTGATGTATATCCTCTCATATTTACTATTCATTTCCAACCCAATCTAATATTTCACAGCATCTTCTTACAGATTATCAATGAAGTTGCCACTGAAGAACCCAAAAAAGGGCTTCTCAAAACTTGTTAGTAAGGCCTAACATTGCAACCACTTCAATTTAAAGGAGGGAAGAATTAAGATTTTACATACTTCCATCTAGTGTGCGTGAGGGAAATTGCATCCACAGTCCAAACCCCAAACATTCTCCAAGCAATTCCAGTTGGACAAGGGCCATCTCACCCGTTGGTCTTTGCTAAGCAGTTCCTGCTGATAAACTGTAGCATCCCCACGCTGGCAGATTTTAGCTCTTAAGTATTTATTGTGGCAGTAGCTTTGTGATGTCCATAAAATGGCGATGCAGGAGGCTGAAGAAAAATCACCTTTCACCATGTGATGCTCATCCTCTCCTTCAGTGTGTTCTGCTCTATTTACTTGACATTCTGTGCTAGGATTTCAGCTGCTTGATTTATGAATTATCGCTGCTGAAATAAAATTAAAGTGCCTGTTCAGTTATTTAAGAGCCAATTAAATCTGATTTTATTCTGAGGTAACGTTTCCAGTGGAAAGTGCATAAAACACGGTCTGTGGAGGAAAGTTATGTCTAAAAATGTTTAGTGTTTGGGTTTTATAATCTGTGGTTTAGATGGCTTGGCTCGCTGAATAAAACCCATTACAACCTCACAGCAGCGAGTTCAGATGGTAGAAGTTATTCTGTGGAAGAAAATAAACCGGTTTTGGTGTTTTCACTGATTCTACATAGGGTCAAAAAGGTTCTTCTATTCAACCAGGAGGAATTAATTTCTTGTTTGCAATGCTTTTGGAGAATATAAGTTATTTATACCAGCCTTTAGTGACTTTGAGGGGTAGAAACAATGGATCTTGTGGGAGTAACATGCCTCCAGTTGTGGGTTATACTGTCTTGAGGGATCAGGGTTTATATTCATTGAGTTTTCAGTATCAGAATGTGCTACTTGGTGTGAGGTTCCCACTCAAGGGGGATGCTCAGGACTAGATGCTTTGAGAAATGCAGCTCTGGAACTTCAGGTGGTTCCTGCAGGATGGACAGAGATGGATCATTTAGAATCATAGAATAGTTAGGGTTGGAAAGGACCTTAAGATCATCCAGTTCCAACCCCCCTGCCATAAGCAGGGACACTTCACACTAAACCATGGCACCCAAGGCTCTGTCCTTGAACACTGCCAGGGATGGAGCACTCACATCTTCCTTGCGCAACCCATTCCAGTGCCTCAGCACCCTCACAGGAAAGAATTTCTTCCTTATAGCCAATCTAAACCTCTCCTGTTTCAGTTTGAACCCGTTACCCCTTGTCCTGTCACTGCAGTCCCTAATGAAGAGTCCCTCCCCAGCATCCCTATTTATTGCATGGTGTTGGGGGGCTGAGTTCACTCTTGACAATTCTGCTGGGGCACAGATAACACCAAAAAGCTAACAGTGCCAGAAAACACCCTACCAAGCTTTGTGGTCCTGTATTACATAGCAATAAATACAGCAAATGGAGGATGAGCAGGTACTTTTCATTAGGTGTGGCAATTAAAATCTATCTCTTGATTGTGGTGTTTCTCGCTGGAGAAGTGGCAATGCCAGTTTAACACCGTGCATTATGTTTTCTATGGGCTGGGGGCTGCTGGCTGAGACTATTTTGATATAAAGGGTCTGGATTGCCTCATTTTTTATTAAAAATGAATCCCATGGATGCAGATATGATTTTGTTTCGAACTAGACAAGCCTGCACTAGCCAGCTCTCGTGCTTGTGGCGTCTGTCTCCAACTAGATCACAGATACGGAGGAAATGATTTATTTTAGTTTCTAACACTTAGATAAAACCCTGGGTTTGTGCAGATGGCACTGGAAGGATAGCACATAGCTCAGACAACTGTGTATAAAGCACCATGTATCTGTACCAGAATCCAAACCTTCGGTAATACTGAGATTTATACTACTGTGGTACTAGCGTGGGGGTGGTTTTAGCATATAGAATTAGATACCATGTGTAAAAGTTGGTGGGGTTGGTAAACTCCAGCTTGGCTGCTCCTTGCATCTTAGTGGGGTGCTTCCAGCTGCTCACCCTTCCCAGAACAGCTGCTGGGAATTGCCTGGTTCATACTGGAGAATGATTTGGGCGTCTTGGATGTTGAGAGCAGCGCAGAACAGGAGCGTCGAGGATGCTCGGCTTTATGGAGGGGGTTGGAGATGGTACAGGCGTTTGAAGGGTACCTGCTCCTCCATCAAAGGCTTTTATCAAACACTTTCATAGATAAAGAAAATCTCAGTAGTGGCACTAATTCTAAATAAATGTTTACTAAACACCATTAATGGATTTTAAATGTTTTTAGGAATAGTTATTAGTCCTTCAGTCTGGTATGGTGAAGGGAGTTTGGTCTCGATGGGGGGGCTGCCATTTTAATGCTTCCTGGCAGGAGGCCTATTTTGATCATGCAAATTAGGTTGGGAAAAGTAGGCTAAGCCATTAAAAAGTAGGAGAGATCATGAAATTTTAAATGTTTAAGGTGACTGTTTTTCCAGTTATGAGCATTTTTGTTACCATCATTTACATATGTCACTTCGTCTCCCTTAAATCTCCCATCCTCATCCCGTAACACTGACAACCTCAGTGCCCATCGCTCTCACATCCACTGCTCAAAATGGAAGTTTCAGTTCACTGACTATTTTATTCCCAGCAAGGTGCTTGGAAATATTGCCACGTGCTGTGTTTTGTTGTATAATCAGAAATGCAGATACAGGCTTTTTTCTGTTGTGCTCTGGTTAATTTTTTCCTATTCTGTTAACATTAATAGGGACTGAAGGTTAAACTTCGCTTCTTCAAACTCTGGGTGTTTGCAGGATGCTTATTGGCAAGGGGATTAATTCCAGCAGTGAGAAAGGGGAACACATGTAGATGGATGAGGGTAAGAGCCAGAAGACTGGATCTGAAGCTAAAAGATACTGGAGTTCTCAGGATGATCTTCATGGGTTCCCCATCAGGACAAGAGGATGAGGTGGTCACCAACAGAGGGGCACAGCACTGGTGGAGCATGGGGTCCTGTTGAGGATGTGGGGATGAGCCCCCTGCTACCCTTCCTGGCCAGCACATGGATTCTGCAGGAACACTGCAGCCCATCCTTTGCATCCTGCTCCTCCAGCCAATGAGTGCATCGGCAAAATGACCGTCTGGGTGCCTGCCGGCTCATGGGCTTCATTTAATCCTATTAATTTTTAATAGGAAATTAATATTAAGCTAGCATACTTCTAACATGACTTTGCCTGTGTGTGGAAAGACCCCTTGATTTGTATTTGCTTTGGAGGAGAAAAGCATTGGATCCTGCCGGAGCGGGGGAGCCAGAGCACATGGGCTTTGAGCAGGGGCACACGTCTTTGTAGGGCTGTCACCTTCAGCTAATACAGTGGTAATGCCCTGATCTGCTTCAGTGATCGCAAATGTTGGTTGGATTTGAGATACTCTCACAGTAGCTCTCTGCAGCAGGGTGGTGTTTGTGGCTGTGCTGCTTAGATAAAGTGAAGGGAGATGGAGTTCTCCAGGTAAATGGGTGCCATGAGAGCATGGTGTGTCCATCACCAGAGAGCTGACCTGGCTGGTGCCTAGTGGAAACTGCCAGGAGTTGAAAACCAATTTTATGACGAGTTCAGTAAATGTTAATTCGGGTGATTTAGGGTATTTTTAATTGCTGTTTTCACTAGCAGCTGACAAAGGAGAGTTGTGCTGGAGAGGGAGGGTTTGTACCCAGCCACTCAACTGTGGCTTTACCACGGTTGATGTTCTGCAGCCTCCAAAACAGTAAACTTGAAACAGGAAGGTCTGCTCTGTGAGCTGATGCTATCTTTCTCGTTAAGGTAGATTCTGGGAAAATAAGCTGCATTCCTTAGCTCTTGCAAGCCTTTTTAATTGTTTTTTCTCACAACCTTCACCTGATCTTATCACATCAGTAATTGTTGCATCATATTTGCTGTATTCTCTGTACTAGGGTAATTGCTTTCTACCTTTGAATGGGAAGTGTTTGGGAAGCCTGTTACCTCTAACATGAGCAGTGCAGCAGCTATTGCAACACTTGCATTATTTGTCTTCCTTTTCTGCAGCTCCATGGACAGCAAGCAGAAGAAGGGAGGTACAAGTGGCCAGCAGCTCATCTAGAATTGAGTAGCAGCCATGAAGTTACTCAGTGGTTTAGACTCCATCATAAAAGTAAAGCTACCAGCTCTGATGTGTCTTATATTTAGGTGCATCTCATCTGCAGCAATATTCAGCCAGACTTTCCTTATGAAGTAGTATTGTAGGGTATTAATTATTCATAGTCAGTTTAATTCTTCTTTCTTGCATATTTAATTGTAAGAGCATGCTGTATGTCACAGTGATTTCCCAGAAGCACTGAGCACCAAAGGAAAACCATTCAGGTAGAGAGTCTTAAATATGTCCGTGCTAATCTTTGTTGTTTAATCGTGGAGCAGAGCAGGATATCATCAGATGTTTCTTGCAGGGAAACAATTATGCAAAATCATGATTTCGCTTAACCTTTTCAGCTTAACTCTTCAAGCTGGGGAAGCTGATTTGATTTTCCCTCATGACGTTGGCTTGCTCTTTTAATGAGGGGAAAAAGCACTTAATGGGAGGGAGGACGTGACTTTTGTTTCCCCCTCTGAATGGGGGAACCTCTCTCAAAGTCATTGGAAGTGGCAATCGATTCCTTCCAGAAGATGAAGGAAGGGAATAAGATTTTTATTGAGTTCTTTGCAGTGATCAGAATAGCAATGCCAAGTGCTTGTGTGATTAAGATTTTAGTTTTTAACAACTGGGATGGGCTCTTAGTGCTTCACTCAAGAAGATATTGGAGGCACAGGAACTGCAAATGCAGTTGCAATTTGATTTGCATCGTCCTCGTTCTAGAGCTGCTCCAGGCTCGTATGGGACTTGGTGAAACGGAATCCCTGGTGTTTGGGGTCAGGATTGTTCTCTGAGATTTCCTGTAGGAGTTTAAACTTCTGAAAAATCTGTTTACAATGTGTCTGAACCAGAGGGTAGAGGACACAGGCGAGACTGTTATCTGTTTACTGCTCAGATAAGGAGGTGGAATAGATTGCTGGCCTGTTTCTGAACTCTGCTTAATGAATGGTTGCTAGGCAAATTGCATCTCAATCAGCTTAATCCTCAAGATGTCATTTACAGGTCTGCTCTTTGTGAGGGCCAGAACCGTGTGCTTTCCAACTGCACAGGCCAGAAACTGCTAGCAAAGCAGCTTAGAATAGCTAGCTCAAAAATTCAGTGTACATGTGTTGCTGAGCTGCCCAATTTCAAGTGCCTGTTGTCGCATGGCCATGCGCTAGATGAGACGCTTGGTGATAGACGGGAGGCAGCAGTATCCGTAGCAGCATTCCTGGATCAGCACAGCACCACACACATCATAACGTTTTGGCACTGGATGAATGTGAAAGAAAACGTTTCTAAATGGGGACTGCACTGCTGATGTGAGGAAAGGTATTTCTGTTTTGGCTGAGTTTGCTCTGAGCCAGGTGGGATTTTGGGGTGTAGATGTGGGATGTGGTTAACTTTGGCAAACAGGTGAATATGGGAGGTGGTGTTATCTGGCACAGGCTGGCCTTGGGGAGAGATCTCTGATGGGGAGAGGGCTGGTTGGTTGAAGGCTGCAGCCTGCCTCTGAACTGGTGGACTTTCTCCTGCAGCATCAGGAGAGAGGATGTTAATTGCGTATGCTGGTATGTGTGTTGCCCACATACATTAGGCTTGTGATTTAGTCCAAAGGAAAAAGTTTCCCAACACAGTTAAGCTTTAACAGTCTCTCTGTAAAGAAAGATAATGAGATACTTGATTTTACTAGTTTTCCATGACAGAGATTAATCATGTTGCAGGCAGAGAGCATTGTTCTTTGCATGGCTACACCTTCCTGTCCTCTGTAATACATCCTCTACCAAGGCTGCGTGTCATGATACTGTAAATGCAAACTGGAAAAGATTGGACTTGTTGAATGCTGAAACCATTTTAGAACTGCTTATGGTCACCGTGTGCTGATACAAAATGTGCTTCATGTGGCATGGTTATTTAAAGTGGAGGTGAAAGCATAGTCTGAACTTTGCAGTGCTTGCATAGTTGGGATGTGTGCGGCTTTCGTGTTAGTCAAAAATACTGTTAGAATTGGAGGAAAAGATGGGATTAAAATGTTGAGAGCCTCTCCAAATAAAGCATAAATAAAATACTCCACCTTAGTCACCAGCAGAAATGACGGTGGTGCTTGCATCTTGACGCTGTAAATGGGAAGAGGACTGTGGAACAGAAGACTTTGTGATCAGAGAGTGCTTTTCATGCAAATGAAGATTTTATTACACGCTGCTGAATCAGGGGCTTCTGTAGCGAGAACAGCACAGAAGTGATAAGATCACTCTGTCAGAGCTTGAAATTCTGCCCAGCATGTCTTTCAGATTGCTGAAACGGGCAAGAAACCCTCTTGTTAAGGGCACAGCAGTAACTGATAGAGTATTTGGGGGCAGAGCTTTTTCTTCATGGTACAGTCTGTCTGCAGCGACCTGCCACGTGTCCACAGCCCTGATGTCAAAGCACTGAGGAACTCTAACCTGTAGATGACCCTGCGAGGCAGCAGAGCCAAAAAGCTCTGGTTCCTGACAGGATCCTGGTGCTGCTCTTGCTCAGATGGGGACAAAAATCTCTGCTGCAAGCTGGGAGCCCTTAGCATTGATGAGAGCAGAGTTGTCCATCCTTTTGGCAGCCTTATCCTGTGCTGTCTGTTTCCCAAGTGTTTTGCCATGGAGGGCACACATCCAGGACCAGCTCTGTTGGTTTTCCTTTTGTATTTGTTAGCCGGTGTCATCTTCCCAATGTCCTCCTTTCATGGATAGAACCGGTTTGGCTTACTGAGGGCTCTTGTTGCCAACAGGTGAATGGATATGTGTAGTGGAATAGGCATCTAAATCTTCCCCTGCAGATGGGTAGTGTTCAGCATCCTGATGTGACCTTGGTAGAAGTTCTCTGGTGTGTTACTTTCCCTCTTTATTTATCTCTCCTCCTGTGTAGCAGCTTTCTTTACATTTGAGCTATTGGAAATCTGTCTTCTCTTCCACTCCCTAGAGACACTGTCAGCCCAAGCTGCTTAGATTGATGCCTGAATATTCTGCTTTTGCACAATCAGGAGGCATTCAGTAAAGTAGCAAGAGGAGAAGAAAGTTGAAGATTTAGGACTGACATTTTTAGATGCTTTTCAGTCCATGATTTTGAACAGTCTTGGGGAGGAAGGTCAAAGGCTTCCTTCACATGGGATGCCCCCATATGTGTGTGCTTAGCATCCCTCAAAGCATATAGCACAGGGGAGAAACATGCTTAAGTGCCATCAGACTGCAGCGTGGAGCTCTTCATGTTTCAAATTCTCCTCTGAAGAGGCGAGGAACAAAATCTAATCCTGCACATTCCTGGAGAGTTTCAGAGCAGCAGGATGGAACCTTTCCCCTGTTTTTTCTCATGCAAATGATGGGAAGGATTATGGAGTGTTTGAAATCTGGTTTCTACTGGCTTCTGAATTTCATTTAAAGTAAACATCTGGAGGGCTTTTTGATCTCCTGTGCAAGACTTCTCTGCCTCACTCCTTAAAATGACTTCTGCTTAATTTCTAGTTAAAGGCAAAGACCTCGATCCTTTCAGCCTGGAGGCCATCTAAATGGTTCACCTGCTGCAGTTAGGAATTTCCAGGAGCACACAGCCTATCCCATAGGTATTCTAGATCCTTGCTCCTGGGGAGCATGGCAGTGATAGGTACCTCTTTCTCCTGTGCTGCCTGTAGTGTAGCTTGTACTTCTTCAAAGCCTCATTTTCCCAGCGCTGAACACATATCCGAGTGGATGCTCCATTAGAGAATAATATTCCTGTCCCTTTGCAGTCCAAAGCCCTCCTCTGGAAGATCGCCACTGTTTGCCTTCATCCCACAGTCAGATCAGTGGAGCAGCGTCCCTCAGGGAGTAATCAGTTATTTATTCAAATAGCCATTACATTTGGAGTATGTTTTCTCTTGTTTGACAGGAGCTCACTCCTCTACTCTTCACTGGAGACTGAAAGCGTGTGCCCATGGTGAGAGCGTGGGGTATGTGCTTCCTCTGTCTTTCTGGCTTTGAAACGGGTTCCTGTTGCTCTTTGGCAGACCCTGAAGCAGCCGTCTGTGGAAGCAGCATATTCAGAGCAAGAGTGACTTTACTTCTTTGTTTTCTCTCTTTATTTATGCCTGTATAGGATCAGCTGGTCCCACATGATGTGTGAAGTAGTTAAATTTGAGCCTGCATCTGTAGGATGTGATTTCTCCCCCCTCTCCTCCAGTCCTTTTGATCAAATCGAATACGAATGCAGCGCTTTCATTTCTAGTTTTGTAGTTTCAAAGACAATCTCTTGACATGCTCTAGCAGTCTGGACCCGAGTCGTTTTCTTTTGCCTTAGTCCAAAGGCACATTGTGTCTTGCGCCTTTCTCTATATCAGCAGTTGCAATCTGCATTGGCTTTTATCTATATCAAAAGACAAATGGAAGAGAGCAAGACACTGCAGGAATGGGAAGCAGACTTACATGTGCAGTGGCTATATGTAATCCTTAGGTTCAGTCTGCCACATGGAGTACAGACCAGTTTCTGCATTGGAAATCTGTAGCCTGTACTCCCAGAAACGTGAGTTTAGATTTTAGGCTTTGAAGGCTGGTTAATACCACATAAATCTCCCTGTGCTGTCAACCCTTTCTGCCTAAATACTGGTTGGTTTGGGGTTTTTTTTGCATATGTCAACCATACAAAGCATCACAATTTGAAAAATGAGCATTCAAACACTCTGCAAGCACTTTAGTTTTGTCTGCTTTGTGAGCAGCTGAGCACATGTCCAAGCTGAGATACACTGAGCTGCTGCTTCCCAGCAGTGAGGCAGCTCCTGGCCACACACAACCTGGAACATTGTCCAGTATCCTGAAAAAACACTCCTAATCTCCATCCTGGCAAAGCACATCTGCACATCTCCTGCTCGACTGCATCCCCAGGGAAAGGATCCCAGCTAAGCCATGTTGAATCATACCCAGTCTCTCCGTGAGATGAGATGGTCGCTGTCATCCCGATGGAGATCCGCACGGTGTGTGATGGCGTTTGTAATGTCACAGTACGTGATACCTCTTCAGTGGTAGTGCTTAAAGCAAAGTGTGTTTCTCTCTGCACTAAGGACTGAGATTCAGCTATTCAAAACAAGTTGATAAATTGCTTTTCATTAAGTGTCTGAAAGCCAAGGGGTTCGGTGTGTGTTCCAAGGAACAAAATACATTAATTACAGCTTCTGTGGAGCATTTATCAATCACACAGCTCTAAACAGTGCTAATGCACTTAATTGAAGGTAGAAAAATTTACCTTTTGAATTTGGTGACTATAGCAATTCCATGGTTGGAAAGACAAATTGCCTAGGAGTTAAAATCAAGCAATGCTTTGGGGATTGCCTGAGTAACCATGTCTCACCCGGTGTTCACAAGGGCTGTGCTGCCCTTTAGTGTGAGATCCTCTACGGAGTTCAGGGCTGTTACAGGCCAAGTTAGCAGCAGCTCAGGATTCATGTGGGTGGGTTTGTGCTGTGTTTGCTGTTGGGCTGTGGTAGCAGCATTTGTTCTCTTGCCCACACAGCAGGTTGTGTTTTCCATGCATAGGGATATCTCACTGACTGTAGTACAGTTACAGCTGCCTCTTGTGGCCTGCCTATACAAGTTATGTATATCTGTGTGTCCCGTGTTGGTTTGTTTTGGGGCTTCTTAAGAAAAAGGCAAGTGTGGAGGAGGAAGGATGGACAGAAACAAAGTCTCCTGCTCACCCGTAGTCAGTAAAACTTACTGTGGGAAATAGAAGCCTTTTGTGTGTGTAAAGTTTGGATGCAGGCAGTGTGTTTGCAGCATTGAAGGAATGGGGTGAGATCCCACTGAAGTGTTTTATCAGGTCTGCAGACAAAAATCTCTGGTGCTTGTGGTGCACAGAGGTTTTGAGAACATCTTGCACATTCGTGTTGCGTTCCCTGTGGCTGTTTTGAACTGCCAGCACTGCAGCTGGCCGGGTTTCATGCTTCCCAGGAAAGCACTGAGAACAGCAGAGACTTTTTATAGCAGCTCACAATTAATGTATTTCTTCTGTTGAGTTGTTATGGATGGCCTCTACATTTCTTGGAGGATTGATAAGGACACTGGGTCTGGGTCAGGACAAGCCAGGGGAACACCAGCATCTCGTTTGGGAGGCTGGCAGGAAAACACCATCCCAGTGTTTGGTCCAGCTCCTTGGTATTCACCTGGTGGCTTGTATTTGCTGCTGGTGAAGGGTTTTGTACGTGCATTGTAGCTTTTGTTTAAGGTTCTTAGAAAGCTTTTCATCTTTACAGTAGGCTGCACAATTTCTCTTAAGTACAGAAGGAGGTCTTATCTTGCCCTTACAAATGGTAGAAGAGCTGGTGTGTCTGCGGTCCAGCAGGAAGCTCTAGCACTATGCAGTTAGACAGAGCTCTCCAATTTTGTATCTTAAAAATCTGCTGTGTATTTCTCCACTTGGTTTGTAAATTGGGCTGTTAAAATGTCACTATAGGTGGGTCCTTAATGCAGTATCCAAAGAGCTAAATACCAAACCGAAGCAACTGTCAGTGTGATTGGACAGGTCAAAGCGGTACACACACATAACCAATGCACACTGAAATCCATCCCCTGTGAGCTGCCCACCTGTGTTCACAGCCCCCAGTGCCCCTGGCCTGCAAGTGAGTCACTTCTGACTATTTTAATTAATAGCAAGTTCAGTTTGCTGTTTTGTATGAAGCCTCATTCATTTTCTCTTACCTTATTTGCAAATATTCCTCATTTTCAGGTGAATCTATTTTTAAAACTGGACCCAAAGCATGTTTTTCAGTACCTAACCAGGGTCTGGTTTGCTGGTTGTGTGTTGCATAGAGGTGGAATTTGTTCAAAGGTAGCTCTGAAATAACATGTGTGTTTTTAATAATCAGCTTGCAATAAACAGGGGAAGATGGCTGCTTCCCTATTCAGGGAACTGCCATAATCTGTGACTTCTAACGATATTCTAGAAGGAAAAACTCATCCTGGTGTCATGTGCAGCCCCAAGGATTTCTGTAAGTCATGATTAAGACTTATTCTGGGCTTTCACAGAGCAAGTGTGGAACCAGTGAAGATAATGGTGATCTGTGCAAAGCAGCCACTAGAGAGGGAGCTGTGTCATGTTTCCTTTCCCCTTTGCCTAGCCTGCTGTTTGCTGCATTTAAGAACAGCTTCCTTTTCAGATCTGAGAAGGTGAGAAAGTTGAGAGGGAGGAATTCTGGCTGAGAGCAGCATGAGGAAGCTCACAGCTCTTGCATGTCCTTTGTGGCAAAGTAAAGCCCAGAATTACATCCTTGTGCTTCTCCCAGACATCGAACACATAGGAAAGCTGCACGGAACACCAGTGTGGTGCAGGCTCTTGCTAAGGATGTTGAGGTTACAACTGCAGCCTTTCTGCTATGGGAAAGGGGTCAATGGGTATTTCGGTTTCTTATCACTTGAAGGCAGAAGGAAGTTGTATATAAGGATGGAGAATGTCTGTTGGTGGGAATGTGTGGTGCCTCCACTGGGGTGTGTGTTAGCAGCATCCTGTAGTTTGGTAGCTGCTGGGCTGCGCTGGGTTGGATGGAAGTCATCACAGCTAAGCTTAGTACCATGTGAAAACATGCACACTCGTACCTGTAAGTCTGGTTTGTGTTTTATAGTAGCTGCTGTGATGTTATAAATGGTGCTGGAGCATAGAGGAAGAAGTTGGGTTTGGTTTGCTCAAAGGATAATGGATGCTTTGGAGGAAGGAATGTTCGTTTGCGCCTCTCAGTATCTTGTTGCAGAAGGTGGTGTCTTCTATGAACCTTAAGTGATGGGTAGGGAATCTGTTTTGTGTTTTGAAAATACAAATGTAAGGTTCATACTGTGGGCATGTTATGATTTTGTTGGCAATGCTGTATCTACCTGGCCTCTGCTCTTAACTGCTGCAGTTCACGTGTAGCATCCTTTGCTCCCTCTCCTAAACAGCCATGCAGAATTATGTACTGCGAAACACAACTAGCATGCGTCCCAGACTATTTCTTCATCCCTGTTTCCCACCAAGACAACATTAAAAACTTGGAAGTTACCATATAAAAGGAGAAAGAAAATTAAAGGTCAGAGTGCTTTAGTGTAGTAAAAATTCAGAGGAGGCAGATATAAAGCTATTCAAATCACTTCTGACTTCAGGCGGGTGGATTTTCCTACTTCTTGCATATGTTCCCATGGTAAAAGTAGTATCTCATCTGTCTCATAGCTGACCACTAGCATATGTGTTTCAAGCACAGCCAGAAAATACTCCTTTGAAGCTTTGGCCAGGCCCTGCAATCGTTCTGACTTGTCTTTTCTACATCTTTCTTTCACCTTTAGAAGCAGCCTGCAACACCTGGCAAGACCTACTTAGCGCCTGTGTTGTCTATCAGCTCCTGCCATGCTGCAGAATACAGAGTTAAATCTAAAAATAGGTTTAAAAAGAGGTGAGGGCTTTGAGCAAAGTAAAGTAAGCCACTGATTTGGGTCATGAAAGGGAATTGATGTCACTGGTTCTCTGTCGCAGCTTTCTTGAGCAAAGCCAGATCTGTTCTGAGCTGTGAAAACGCAGAGGAGCCATAGTGAGCAAATGGCACTCGGGGCAGGGAGGGGTGGTTTGCTTCAGTTCTCCCCAGGAGACTGTTTGGAACATGACTTTGTAAGCCTGACGTGAGAAGCCAAGGTGGGATTGAATGCTCCACAAGTTCATTTATCTTCCGAGACAGAAAACTGTCACTCACTGCTGTCCTTTTAACAAGGAGCAACCCTGGCATCAGGTGATTAAATGCTTCATCCCAAACTATGGCAGGAACCTGTGGTGAGCTGGACACATCCCTCAATCTCTTCTGTCACAGCCTAGCCCATAATCAGGAGACCAGTCTTCTAACATAAATCTGGTCCAAAACAACCTTAAGCCCCTGTAAAAGGAGTTACGTGCCATTTCTGCCCGTTTCAGAGTGATTATGTGGCTTCGGTAATGTTTGTTAAGTGCTTTGCTATGCTTTGGGGAAGGGCAGAGTGTTAATAATTAAAATTGGAAGGAAGTTCTGAAGTCGTATGTGGGGATGACGCCTGCTTTCTGGTCTGTTAGTTAACAAAAATGCAAACCAGAAATGCACAAATCAGCAGGAATTCAGTTTAACGCTCCCTTCCCCCAGCCACCTGCATGGGCTGAGGAGAGAAAGCAGCTAATTGTCTGCTCTGCTGAGGAGATGAAAGAAGCTGGTCCTACGACAGGAAAGGCTATTGAACTGCATGAAGGTGGTAAATTATCAGCACTGAAAACCGAGTTGGTATCTTTATGTGCTCGAAAAGCACATTATTTGTACTGCTCTTCGCAGCGCCGGGGAGCTGATGAAACCAGCGTCTCGTGACATGAATCTTATGTTTCAGGCCATGCAATTAAAGAGGTCAGTAAAACTGAAACCTGTTTTTGAAGCTTTGGGGAGCGTTGCAGGGTGTGTTTGGTGAGGACGGGCCCTCTTAATGGCTTTATCTTGGCCCAGCTAAAGAGCTGTTTGCAGAACTGCTGTGATTTGCTGTAAAAGCAGCCTCGTGTTTGTCCATTTTACTGCTAGCAGTTCCATTTGCAGAGTGCAGGCAGGAGCAGGCTGCTTGCCAGCAACAGCTTCATTCAGATTAGGGCTTTAGTTCAATTATGTCCAATTAACTTTTATTGCAGATAGCAGTGATAATTACTTGCGAGTCAATTTTTTGGCTGTGGTTATCCCAAGGCTAAAGTCTGAGCTTGATGGATTTTAATAACTGAAGTGACGTATCGCTTTTTCTCTTTTTTCCTTCTTCTTTAGGCCTCAATTAGATGAAAGGTCAGAAGCTATGTAAAAACCCATCTTACAGTTCAAGCCAACTGTTCTCCTCTCCGGCAGATGCGTAGGACTGTGTTTTAGAACAATCTCTTGGGACTGACCTAAAAAAAACCCCAGGCTTTTTAAACTCGTAAGATCATAACCTTGAGCTTGCTGCGGCTTTAGCCAAAGAGGGAATTTGATGGAGCTGATGCCACACATGGCAGTACCTGGAGCCGGGAGCCGCCGCCTCGGCTTTTGTTACTGCACAGCATCCTGTTCAAAATTGCTCACCTAGAAGCCTTTAGTGGTGGCCCTTGGGCATGAGGAGTGTGATATGAACAATATTCCATTTTAAGTGCTGTTGCTCCAAAGCTGCTTCATTTCTTTCCTTGTTGAGCGCTGGCATCACAACTCGGGGAGAGGAGCAGAGCTGCAGCAGGAGCCTCCCCTCTCCCAAAGCACCCCACATTTAAATTCCCACTGCCTTTCCCTCCAAACTGTTTCATTTTGTTGCCTGACTAACGTTATAAATGGAGGTCAGCCTGAAAGCTGAAACGGTTTACAAGCAAAATCATAGTTAATTAAACTGCAAGGAGCCAACATTGATTTTGATGGAAACTCTAGCAAAGGTCCATCTGAATGCAGAAAGCCAAGAGGTCCTGTGCTGGCAGATGCTGACAGTGCATTCTGCTTGTCACAGAAGGCCACTTTCTATTGTTCACTCTTCCTATTTATTTCTCCCCAAGTACACTAGATGCTATTGTGATTTATTGCCATCTCAAAAGACTACCTCTCTGCACATTATTTTGCAGTTTTCCATTTATAAAGCATTAAAGAGGATGTGATACCAGCCTGTGATGAATACAGGGCTAGTTTGGTAATTTTGTTCCAGGAAACAGTAAGATTTATCTCTGGCTCTTCAGCAATCCTGGGAAAGGGCCATGCTGGGAACTGCCCATGAATAAAGGGGGAGTTTTAAGGCAGGAAGCCTGTGGGATCTGTCCGTTGAGGCCTGGCTGACTGGAAGGAGTCACATCAAGTGCTGAGGTTGGCCATGGGCATTCAGCATCTGCAGCTCACACAAACAACTTCTTGAACCCCTTAGATTTTAGGTTAGTTCAGGAGAGGGAAGAGGAATGACTCTCATTTGGTTTCGAGCAGCCTGTCAGGGGGTAAATGAGACACTGAGTTTCCCTTGGAGCATGAAAATTGGCCGGGATTCAATTATGTTTCCTGGCAAGCTCTAACAGACATTTGTACCAAAGCAGCTTCACAACCAGAGTTAGTTTTGGGTTTTGTTTGCAGCATTTCTGTTATGCTAAACTTGGAACGTGCCACATGCGTTGTAAATCCCGCTGGGGGTTACGGAACTTCGTGGAACTACCTTGGGAATAAGGAGAAGTGAAGTGTATCAACCAGCTCCAAGTGCTTAACAACCCTCGCATGGCTTATGGGACCCCAGGGTGCTGGAAACTTGGAATAGTTTGGAGCTTTTCTTTTGTGTGGAGGTGGCTGCTCCTGCTTCCTCCCGGCCCCAGGCTTTGTCAACAATTCCTGCAGTTAATCCTGGAATTTCAGACATGCATGTTTATGGTCAGGACCTAACCTTAGACTTCAGCAGCTTGCTTTCGTCTCAGCCAGCTCAGCTTCCCATATTTCACCAGTCCAGGGTGGTTTACAGGGAGTGTTTCCTTTGTATGCTTACCCTGTAAGGCCTCTTGGGAGCTTCAGAGGCTGGCGTAGCTAAAACTTGGCAATAGCTCTGCATATGTGGTCTGTTTATATAATGATAAAGCTGTGTTAGAAGTTTCCTAGGAGTTCCACGTTGCTCTACACCTAAGTTTTACTCTAGCTTGTAAAAGTACCCCGTGGCCTGGGGAGCACTGGCTCTGGCAGAAGCGATGTTAAACATTGACTATCAGGTAGAAAAGAATATATCTTTTCAGTCCAGAAAAGCAGTATCATGGTAAATTTTACTGTAATTGATTCTTAGCTCTACAGGGAGGGTGTCCCTGGGCAATGGTGGAGGTGAGTTCTTTGGTCCTGCCTGGTGAACACTGGTGGTGATAGGACTTACTCTGAAAACCAGTGCATGGGACGCTGCTGCCTGGGCCCTGATGTGCAGGTAAGGCTGAACATAACAGTCATGGTGGGGAAGTGACAGTGACCCCCAAATCCAAAGCACTGCAAATCCCTCTTAAGCTTATCATGCTTTGATTTGATGATTAATAAATCTTAGAAGGAAAAAAAAAACCCTCTGTTCATGTGTCTAAACCTGCTAGCTGTTTCATAGAGCATCCTGCAGTACGTGAGCTGTTAAAATTCTATCCTGCAGCCAAATTAGATTAAAATCACTTCAAAGCAGGGTAGTTATTTATTTATTCCATCTAATGATTGTTTTCCTCCAGAAATCTACTTTATATATATTTTCAAGACTGAGCTTGTTGGGCTGTGTTTGGCAGCATGCACAATCAGTTTAAAATACAATGTGAGGACTTTAAAGGTAAGGCTTTCACAGCTGCCACATTTTGCTGGGTGCCAAAGCCTACTGGTCTTGGTTTCCAGTTTGCAGCTGACTGGTTTATTGAGCCTCGTACAGTGCAAACCCCCCTTGGTTCCTAATTCCTTACATCCATTCCACTTCCCCAGTAACATCCACCCATCATCCTTGAAGGGACTGGGGCAGCTTTGCAGGTGCTGGTGCCCATGCAAGTTGCTGCTGTGAAGCCAAGTTTGCTGGTGAGAGGTCTCGATGTGCCAAGTTCAGTTTTTCTCCTACTCTGGACTAATTAGAAGCAATAAAGCCAAGCACAGGAGGGGGTGATGGGCCAAGCTGCCTTCATGTGAAGACCCCTGTTGACCTGAGACTGTGAGTATCAACTGTTTGAGACAACCATTAGTGCTCACCCCAATCCCAAACATGGTGTGGGGGGTTCAGTTCACATTAGCTGGGTGGTATGCTGGAGTTGTCTGTGTTAGCTTGTGCTGAAGAAGAGCCAGTGAGAAAGTAGCAGTCAGGTGCTGAGTGTCTCAAAGGGAATATATGTCAAATAATTTCTTACCATACAAAACCTGAATGGGCTTGTTTATAAAGATACTTCAAATACTGAGATCTTGATTTTGAAAAACACATTAATTTCATAGAGAACAGAAATGGGAGCAGGGTTTTAATTGCGGGATTCAGTGATGGAGTTAAGGTCAGCACTTCTATAGCAGTCTGGGTTTCTGTTTTTAATGCTCGGCTGTGACCTAGGTGGCATCGATTTGCCTATTGCAAATCAAGCTAAAAGGATGATGGTATGTTTCTACTTATAAGTCTAGTATTTTCTTTGAAATTGTTACTGCCACCCCAGTCCTTCTGAGCCCTTGGTATCACCTAAAATAATTATCTGCCTGCAGGAACAACTTGCCTTTATAACCCCCTCTGAAACGTTACTGTCTGTATTGGAGCTAAAGCTCCTGTAAATACATGCTTTGACCTTCAAGGAAATACTTGTGTCTTATCACAGAAGCCCAACTCTTCCGAGTTGAATGCTATGGCCACTCTTTAATCACTTGCTCTCTCTCCTAATGTGCCATTATTGTCTTTATTGCTGTGTCTGTGGCACTGAGCCTCTCAGCAAGAGGCTTACTCCAAGAGCCACAGTGTTGAGGCTGTAATGAGCCTTAATGACAGAGCAGGTGAACAAACCCACCACAGATCTTGCTGTCAGAAATGCTGCTTGTTCAGTCAAAGAGCACGTTGAGTGCAGTGCTGTTTCCCTCTGTTGGGGCTGCACGCAGACTTGTCATCAGGTAAGTAATGTAGACACCGAGCTGCTTTGGTTGTGCAGGGATGGGAAGTAATCCTGGCCTGGCATCAGATGTTACTGGAGGAAAAGGTAGATGTTTAGGTAAGTATGAATATTAGGTGAGTATTAGAGAATGGTGTGACCTGATGGTTTTCTGACTCCAGGGAAGGCTCTTAATTTTGTTTGTCTGCTTTTCACTGAGGAATAGGTCTTGGTTTTGCCAGGCTTCTGAAGTTGATGAAATGAAGCAAAAAGGAAAGCACAATGACTCTTTTTTTCTTGCTGACTGTGAGTGTTTCTGTTGGTTACTCAGGTAAAGCTCTGGCAACATGCAGTGCTTGTGTCTTCTGATTAAAAAGGAGCTGGCTTCTCATTTTGTCTTCTTGGTCATGCTGGGCATGATCTGGGACAAGAAACTGCTGCCCACTGGCTGTTTGCAGAGTTTCACTGAACACTGCATACTAAATCTATAGAAGACCATATATATCTGTATATATCTATATATACAGAGTGGTGAATGAATCTCATCTGTAAAGGCTAACCAACTTTTCAATTCCTAAAGTGATTCCTCCAAGTTGTGGCTGTGATAGGTCTTCAGCCATCGTTTCTGAGCACGTTCTGGAAGACTTCAAGAACTCCACCTCCTACAGAGGATGAGACAAAAACCTGTGTTTAGATCTGTCTTACAAGGTTTTACAGCTACGTATCTTTAACTTGTGGTAGTGGAGATCATTACTATCTCCTCGGAATGAAATGGAGAATGCTGTAAACATGTTGGTGGTTGAGCTGTCGACCCTGCAGCTTGCTGAGGTGGTGTGTTTGTTTCTCACAGCCCTGAGTCACTGTTAGTCTGAGTGGGAAGGGTGAATGGGCAATAGCTTGGAGTTGTCAAGCTGACATTCAGTGCCCAGACCTATTTTTAATTGTTAGTCTCAGTGGCACCCAGCGGGCTCACTTAGCAACACTCAGCTTTTGAGAGCTCTCACACGGGGAAGATGCAGAAGTTCTCATAAATTAATGTTTGTGTGAGGTTTTGTTGGCCGTTGGTTTAATCAACCTTTGCATGTTGAACCAAGGATGTAAACATGGAGCTAATGAATTCTACACAGCGAGTAATTGCTGTGCTCCAGGAAAGCTTTAAGTCCGTGCTGTTTGCTGCACTGGTGCAAGTGTTCCTTGGGTGGTCTGCAGTTGGGTTTCAAATTAAAGTCATTAAAACATCCCTGTAGAGAAGTCTGATGCTGGAGCTTTTTGGCGCATGGAGGTGGTGGGGCTGTCCAGGACACAGCATGGACTTTGCCACATCAGGTGTCATCCGAAGGGTTTGTGTTCTCTGTGCAGTCCTCAGCAGTGTGACTCAGAAGTGGCCTCTGTGGCTTCTCACACCAGTCTCGAGCTTTCTGTTTCTCATCTTTTGCTCTTTGAATGCCTCCCCAGTTGCTTGAATTGGGGTTTATGAACCTGACTGAAATGAAATCAGCCTCTTGACTTCTGTAGCTTTCAACTCTTGCCGCGTCTTGGGGGTCATAGAACAAACCCCGAGGCTTTTCTAGCTGTTCCTCAGGTGTTCTGGCAAAAGTACTCCGTGTAGAGCAGCACCAATGCTTGGGCACAGAAGAGAAGTCAATTGATTTCTCCAGTTTGGCTCAGCCACCCTGTTCCCCAAAGCTTTATAAAGTGCTTGTGCCCGGCTGTGCCTTGCCCCAGCAGCTGTGGCAGAGGGGATTTGGGCAAGGTTCTGGACCAGGAGGCCTCTTGAGACTTTGTTCCACCTTAAATATCTCTCCATAATTCTAGCTGGGAGTCTTTGAGCCTGAATGAGGTTTGTTGAGAGACCCCACCCCACCCCCACCCCCCCACTTTGTACACAGATGATGGGATATGAGGGCAGCCGTGCAGTGGTTATGTATAAAAGGGCTTTAGTGCTCTGTGCATTTGTATTGAGGTTTGATTTCCTAAATGCTGACCCTCTGCAGCAGAGGCTGGTGACACCTCTGCAGCTGCTTTGTGCAGCAGGCACGTCTGGCTGTTTGTCTAACCCAGGTTAGCAAGTCTCCTATGAAATGAAGGAAGTTGTAGCCATTCATCTTCCAGCCTAATGGACCACAGAAATTACAAGCTGTAGCATGCAGTTTAATCTTGCCACAAGGCAGAGTGCTGCATACTTTGCCTTCAATTTATGCATGCCGTGCCTTTTTATTAAATGTAAAAGAGCAGTTGACAGGATTTCTCCAGAGGACTTGCTTTGGCTACGCTTGGTAGATAGCCAGCACATTTCAATACAGTGCAAATGAGTGATGGTGGTTTCTGTACCGTTCGTAACAACCACCTTTGAAACCTGAGAGGATGGAGTTATGGGTTATCCTCTGCGTGTCAAGCAGCAGAGGAGACTGAGACAGCTATTTTAGTTAGAACCCTGCAGATGACCCACTTCTTGAAGCATGGCCATTGCCGTTATGAGATGCAGGAAGGACTGGAGCAGCGGTTGCGCATCTGTGCTTGGTCAGGCCTTCACCAAGGGATGGCTCTTTGCCACTTTCTTTTCTCTGTTCCTCCTTGTATTATAACTTTGAATTGTCTCTCTGTTGTTGCAGTGTGCAGAGGAGTGAATGCCCCATGTTGTGTTAGTGCCTGTCTGCCATGCTGGCCTGTCTGCCAGGACCAGGTGACCTCTCCTTTCAGCTTCTTTCTTACACGCAGATGAACACTGGACTTCAGAAATGTGAGTGACGTTTTGTCTGCAGGATGTGGTTAACTGTTAAATCTGGCTCTGGTACAGCTCTGACATAAACATTTAGGATACAGTGGAAAAACTGTTTAATGTTAGAGTCTTTCTTTTGTTATGCCTTCAAGGCATCCATCAATAATGGCTCTGAGAAATGGCTGTGGAGCTTCGTGTGTGTGCAGCAAGCTCTCCCTCCCTTCTCCTGGCTTTATAAAGGTTAATTTTAACCACAGCAAGATGAAATGTAAGTGAGGTTTCTGTGAGATTCGTGCCTCTTTGCTGAAAACATTTTGTGCTAAAAGTGTGCCAGCTGACTTGCTTCTTCACACCACTTTTTCCTGACTCTTTTTCACTTCGAGTCATTTAATTACTCCTAGAAACCAATAAAAGTTGGATCAAGCTAATGCAAACCTTTTGAGGTCAGCAGCTCTGTTGTTCTACACACCTGGGGCATATACTGCAAATATTAGTGATCTAGCCCAAATTACTAAAGTTCAAAGTTCCCATCTTCTTTCTGACGTGTCTTTGGTGCCTCTGAAAAGATGTCTGCAGAGTTCTCTGAGGATCCTTTTTTGATACCTCCAGTCATTTTTTTGATGGGTATAGTAGTGTTTTTTAGAGCAACTTATGCTTGGGGATGTAAGGTCACTGGCTGGAGATTTGTGTTAAATCTTACTGTCTCTCCTCTTTTACACATTGATTGTTCAACTGAAATTGCAGAAATACCAAGGTTTCTACATAAGATCTGTGTACTTGCCTCTCAGGGCTGTGACCTGGCTGTCCTGTTTGGTTATGTACATTGGGAGATCTCTGTACCCTCAGTTTGCTGATGGACTCATTGCTCTTTAAACCCCAAGTAGTTTACAGTCCAGTTGTAACTAAATTGTTAGCATTTAAAGGCTTGTGATGAAAATAGGTAAGATAATTTTGCAACTAAGATGACATGCTCAAAGTCCTGATCCTGCCAGAAGTGAATGACACTGTTCATGTGCACGTGTGCTCCCCCTCAGCACTTGCATAGCATCTGTGCCAATTCCACAGGCTTGGTAATTGTAATGACACTTCCAGCAGCAGTAAAAATCTATGCTCACAAAAGGACTTCCTCAGGTGGCATGAAACTGGGCACCTCTCTTTTCTCTTTCCCATTTCCAGTTCAAGCTTTGCTGACCAATGCTTATCCAAAAGGATGCTTATTGAAAAGGACAAGGGGTAACGGGTTCAAACTTAAACAGGGGAGGTGTAGATTGGATATAAGGAAGAAATTCTTTCCTGTTAGGGTGCTGAGGCACT
This sequence comes from Agapornis roseicollis, assembly GCA_002631895.1. NCBI lineage: Eukaryota > Metazoa > Chordata > Aves > Psittaciformes > Psittacidae > Agapornis > Agapornis roseicollis. Next base: position 27,874 of record NDXB01020672.1, read on the forward strand.
GGAATGGGTTGCCCAAGGAAGTTGTGAGTGCTCCATCCCTGGCAGTGTTCAAGGCCAGGTTGGATGAAGCCTTGGGTGCCATGGTTTAGTGTGAGGTGTCCCTGCCCATGGCAGGGGGGTTGGAACTGGATGATCTTGAGGTCCTTTCCAATCCAAACTATTCTATGATTCTATGAAATGTGCCAAGGTCCTTACATCACATGAAGTTTCTTTTGGTGGATCAGAAAGCTTAGTTCTGAGAGCAGATTGTTGAGGTTCATGTGAAGGTAGCTATGCATAAATCAGGTATTTGCTAATTACACCTTTACAAGGCAACGTGCTGATATGTGGGCAGTTTCTTAACCTGATGGTACCTGATGCTGTTTCTGAGAACTGCTTATACCCATGCTGAAAGCATCTCTGGATCCTGCTTAGGGAAGAGCTCCGGGTACTGCATTTGAAAGAATTGAGGACATAAAGTAGCTGGCAGGCAGTGGGAATGCTCAGCTGTTCCAGTTTGTCTGATTTATATGGAAAATGAAACTGCTTTTACAGACCTTGCTCACCCCTGCTGCAGATGTGTGTAAGATTAATTGGTGCATTTCTCTCCACACTGTATATGCACAAGCAGTCTAGCCCCTGGCCAAAGCAGAGCTGACTTAATGAGCATTTTTAATGAACAGTGACTTGTGACTTTGGGGGGTTGGAAGTGGGCTTTAATAATAATGCTGTTGCCTTTATGAAAGGCACAGAACTCCACATGATAACCTTTGTGCAGATTTACAGTGTTTGTATTCATAATTTTTAAGTGTAGCTTTCCAGATTAGACTTTTTATTAACGCTTCAAAATCCACATTAGCTTTTTTTTTTCTCCTCACTTTCAAATAAGAGGCTTTTTTCTTAAAGCTGGTCTATGCAGTGGGAGTTTTGAAGATTAATATGCACATATTTTTTCCTTTCAAACTGATCACTAAAGGACTTCAAATTCCAGTGATTTGCTTCGAATTCCTGCCTGCATCACAGGAAAGGTTCCCCCTGAAATTCATCCTTATCCACACAGGGGATTTCTCAGTGACTCCAGTAGAAACCTGACCAGTCAGTCAGGATACTCAAGACTTCGGGCAGTTTGTGCAGTTGCTGTTGGATATAGAAGCAGTGATGCAAGGTCTGAGTAAGAAAGGATGATTTTTACAACAGTGCTGTAAAGTCAAGGTGAAAGGTGCTTCTTGGAGAGCTCTTGTTGAGGGGGATGGGATGGATGGATGGATGGATGGATGGGGTGGATGGATGGATGGATGGGTGAGTGGATGGATGGATGAATGGACAGAAGAATAAGAGCAGGTTGGCACTGAATCTGGGGTCATCACCAAAACAGAGTCCTTTCTAAGGGTGAGGTCTCTTCCTGTAAAGCCTGTAGCAATGGAGATTTTTATGCAGATGGGCACAGCGGGTTTTGGCTCATCCAAGCGCGGATGCTCTCGTTAGGGTAGGGATCCTGAAAGCCTGTTTGTGTGTTGTTTAATGTTAATGAAAATTTAACCGTGGGCACTTCTAAAAGCAGTGGGGTTTAAAGCCTTCTTGTGAAATGCACTTAAAAGACGTTACATTGGTGCTGAGGTGAGGCAGAGAAATCTCATTTCAGGATAAAAATAGCTCCAGCAGTGAGAGGCACGCAGGGCTGTGACCAGATGAGTTGGGTGCCACGGGATTAGCAGGAGTGTGAACTTGCAGCTCACCAATTTACTGGGGTAATTGCTCACATACACAGCTTTACCTTACAGTACACATGAAATAATCACTTGCCAACAAAAGTATTCTGCCCAGCATTTACCATCAGGTAGCTTTGTGGAGCTCATCCCTTTGTTTTCTTAATGTAGTTTCTTATCTACCATCCACCTCATTTTACAGCCTGAATTCTTGCACACAAATGGTGAGCATATTCTAATACCAGCATTTCAGTTTGGTCTGTTCTAGCTGGTTTTCTGTTCACTGTTACCAGATCTATTTCATTTTGACTGATTTGTAGGGGATACTCAGACTCTTGCTCACCCCGTAATGCCTTTCTCCTAATTTTTTGCTGTCTTAATTATTACAATCCTTGAATCTTGCCTGCAAAGCACATTTTAAGCAGCACTTTGGGGCACTCAGAAATACATCACCTTCAGGCCTGCGTAGAATGACTGAGTTAGTTCATAGTAAAAGAGCATAATCCCAGCTGTACGCAAAGCGGGCGCTGTTTGAAGTGATGAATGGGATTTAGAAGATGGTTTGTTGTTTGGTAGGATGCCAAACTTGATGTTAGTGCGTCATCTAAGTTTAACTGAGGGGTTATTTTCTCTCATCAGAGGAAGGAGCACTTCCAGATTTGGGATTACAGATGTGTTGCAACTGATAGCTGCGGCCTGTTCAAACGTCGATGTTTTAGCTGCTTTCTAAAAGCTCCCGTCGTAGTTTGTATAAGAGAATAGGTCCTTGAGTGAAGGAATATTTAATGTATCTGTTTATTGCTTACCACCTCATTTGATAACATGCCTATAGAAATGTAAACCAGGCTGAGAAATTTTGGTGGTGAAGGTGTCCTAAAGTAGTTGCTTGATTTTTCATCTGAAAATAAAAGCTTTATGTGACAATGCCACAAGCGTAACATGAACCATTACACAGCCAAATGTGGGCTCCTTTTGTCTGTTGTCAGTGGTTCTCTGATGGTGAGTTGCAAGGGTCATCTCTTGGGGAAGGAACAGAACTTTATGAGCATGGACAGTGCTAAGAATGAAAGGTTGGGAGTTCATGAAGGCTTTGCCTTTGAGGGAAGGTAAATGCCATTCCAAAGCTCTTCTCTCCACTGGGAGCTCACTCAAAAGGATAGATATAAACCACCTGCCTGCAGTGACAGGTACAGGGATATGAACAGAGGGGACCTTCAGGCTGATATCAAACGAGCATTTCTTTTGATGAAGAGAAAGGGTGGTGAATGCTGGTGTTTGGACAGCACAGGGAGTCAGAGTACATACAACTGGTGCTGTGGCACGTGCTGTGCTAGAGCTGCAGGACAGCCTGCTTGCAAAGCTGCTTATGTCACAAAAGGCACTTTTAATGTTTCTATAATTATCCTTTTGGGTATCCATTTTGTGACCTTTAACTTCCTGAAGGTGAGTGCTCTTAGAGCAGTGCTGCTCTCCCTCACCTGTGATGACTGGAAGCTGCAGGATGCAGAGAGAAATGCCTGGTGCTCATGTATTCATGAGTCTTTTGGAGGCAATCATTTAAGAGAAGCAGATGGAATGGCCCAGCTCTGCCTGGAATGTGATTATAGCAATAGAGGCAGAGGCATTTCCCTACATGTCTTAAGTTCTTTCCAGAAGCAGTTGGAGCTTGTGGGTAAGGTAGGTATCTGCTAAACCAAAGTAACCCCATGCCCATCTTCACAAGTCTTTTGTCTGTTCCTGGGCAGTAGCACATCTTTAATCTTGTGAGGCTATCATGTCAGATTGCTGTGTGATATGAGGATGCTGTCCTTAGCAAGGTGCCATGCTGAAGAAATAATTGCAAGCCATAAAATAATGCATGTGGAGCCTCCTTCCATTTGCTGAACTTGGGCTGACAAGGGCTTCCTAATGGACAAAAAGACACTCAAAGTGCTTTCAGATGTCAGCATCTAGAAAAGAACTCAGATGTAAATGGAGGCTTGAGCGGAAGGGGTGCAGATGTGTTCTGGGCTTCCATGACAAGGTTTTAGTAGTGGGGCTGGGGGGGAGCTGCAGGGATAATTTCTGTGAGAAGCTTCCTCTATGCCTGATGGAGCCAAGAGGAATCCGCTGCTGGGAAAGGCCAAGCCCATCAGTGGTGATGGCATCACCTCTGGGATAATGTATTTAAGAAGAGGGGAGGGGAACTGCAGAACTGCAGCCAGAGAGGAGTGAGAGTATGTGAGATTAGCAGCTCTGCAGACACTGAGGCCAGTGCAGGAGGAGGGAGAAGATGCTCCAGGCACCAGAGCAGAGATTCCCCTACAGCCCATGGTGGGGACTGTGGTGAGACAGGCTGTGCCCTGCAGCCCATAGAGGTCCATGGTGGAGCAGAGATCCACCTGCAGCCCGTGGAAGACTCAACACCAGGCAGGGGGATGCCCAAAGGAGTCTGTGACCCTGTGGGAAGCCCACGCTGGAGCAGGTTTGCTGCAGGACTTGTGTTCTCATAGGGGACACAGTGCTGGAACAATGTGTTAGGAGGGACTGCGCCTCAAGGAAGGGACCTCAAGTTCATGGGAAACTACAGCCTGCGGGGCTGACTCATGTTGGAGTTCATGGATGTCTGTGTCCCATGGGAAGGGACCCCTGTGCTGGAGCAGTGTAGCAGTGTGAGGGGTTCTTCCCTGAGGAGGAAGGAGCAGCAAGACAATGTGCAATGAGCTGACCACAACCCCAGTTCCCCTGCATCACTGGGAGGGGGGAGGTAGAGGAAATCAGGAGTGAAGTTGAGCCTGCACAAGGGAGGGCTGGGGGGAAGGTTTGGTTTCTATTTCTCATTTTCCTACTCTGATTTGATTGGTAATAAGCTAAGTTCCTCAAGTCGAGTCCGTTGTGCCTGTGATGGTAACTGCTGAGTGATCCCTCCCTGTCCTTAGCTCAACCCAGGAGCCTTTCATTCTGTTTTCTCTCCCCTGTCCATCTGAGGAGGGGAATGATGGAGCAGCTTTGGCAGGCACCTGGAGTCCAGCCAGGGCCAGCCCACCACAGTATGGTTCCCACCTCAGCATTATATGGGTTTAATGTTTAATTCATAACTTCCTGATTTTCAATTCCATGGGAAAGATACTGAGCATGGCTTGAAGAGCCATGGGGGAGGCAGCCTTAAATTAAGAAACTAGAAAGTAGGCCACTACCACAAGCTGTAAGAAGTATTTCAGGCTGGAGACAACCCAATGTTCATAGCACGTTACCTGTTTTTGTCCAACTATAAACATACTCCAATGAAAACAGTTTTTGTTTTGCTCCCATAGGCAGGTCTTTCCTTAAGCTGAACTGGGGCTTGTGTTGGTCACCAGGTAATAAAGGGAATGTGGCGTCTGGTACATGACCCGCTGGTCTGGGAAGATGAGGTTCTTGCCTCTTGATTCCTTGGAGACTTTCTACTCTTGTTGTGCAACTGTCTTGCCCTGGGCTTGATCCTTTGATTGCCAGGATTGGGATTGATGATTTTCCTTTTCTCCACAGGGGACACTACACAGAAAATGAGATCTGCACAGTATCCTACCCCAGCAGAATTGGATGCTTATGCTAAGAAGGTCGCCAACAACCCACTGACTATAAAAATCTTTCCAAACAGTGTCAAGGTTCCCCAGAGGAAACACATACGCCGTACTGTGAACGGACTTGATACTTCGGGCCAGAGGTACAGTCCTTACCCATCTCAGGCCACCACCAAAACAGGCCTCCTGGCGATCGTCAAATCTCCAGCAAAAGGAATTATCAAAGACTTTGACGGGACACGCACGCGTCTGCTGCCGGAAGCGATGATGAATCCCCCTTCCACCCCTTATGTTGCACCTAGCACTTTAACCCACCCCCAGGCGCTTGCTCGCCAGCAGGCTCTCCAGCATGCACAGACTTTGCAGCACCCCCAGAGTATCCCGCAGCCACAGACTTTGCAGCACCCTCAGGGTATACCCCAGCCACAAAGCTTACCGCACCCTCAGGGGATCCCGCAGCCGCAGGCGCTGCCGCACCCTCAGAACATGCAGCAGCCTCAGGGCTTGCAGCATCCTCAGACCATGGCACACCAGACTCTGCAGCACCCCCCAAATCCTTTGCTGCAGCCGGGTTTACATGGAAGCAGAAAGATGCCGGATGCAGACGCGCCGCCGAATGTGACCGTGTCTACCTCAACCATTCCCCTCTCTATGGCTGCCACCCTGCAGCAGAACCAGCCACCGGACCTGAGCAGCATTGTGCACCAGATTAACCAGTTCTGCCAGGCCAGAGCTGGCATTAGCACTACCTCAGTGTGTGAGGGACAGATTGCAAACCCCAGCCCTATAAGTCGCAACCTGCTTATCAATGCAAGTACCAGGGTATCTACTCACAATGTCCCTACACCCATGCCTTCCTGTGTAGTTAACCCTGTAGATCATGCTGCTGCTGCTATTCCTCCTGCCTCTGTTAATGTGCCCATGGTGAATATTAACAGGGTGCCGCCTGCGTACCAGAACGAAATCAAATCGGTTGCGTGGAACCAGCACCAGCTTGCACATCTGCAGCAAATGTGTGGGGATGCTGCTGGGCCTGCTGGACTCACAGGGAAGCACCCTCAGAGAGAGATCACCGGGCAGAGCTTCCCTGTCAAAGCTTCAAACTACCCTCAAGAACTGTGCATGGGCCAGTCCTTCAGCTTGAAGCCCCCCATCGAGAAGCCTACACCTTCTCCACCTGTGAACGGGTTGCAGGGACCCTTGCCATATACCAATGGGCACTATTTCCAGCCCATCTGGAATAACATTCTGCCCACACCCAACAGTGACAGCTCTGGGTCCCAGGACCTCGCCATGCCTTTCCACGGGGGACAGCCAGCAGGAGCACCGCTAGATTGTGCGGGAGGAACTCATTACAGAGCTGGAGCTGGCCCATCCAGCCAGAATAATGTGATGCAGACCATGGATTACCTAAGTGGGGACTTCCAGCAGTCCTGCTTCAGAGATCAGAGCATGGCCGTGCTGGGAAAAGTCCATCGGCCTCCCATGAACCGAGCACCTGAACCAACCGATAGTCGAAATCTTCATATTCAACACCCAGGGTATAGATAGGCTGCAGTCACTTTCACAGACAAAAAAACATAGAGGTTTAGTCTTAATTTTAATTAATAAGCAAGGCATTTTTAACTTGCAAACTTGTGTGATCATTATAGTAACCATCAGAAGACGACATACTGTATATTTAAAAGCTTTGCTTACGTGTTACCTGTCTCCTTTCTGTATGAGATATTTAACATGCCTTTTGTGTCAGAGGATTTCATTACACTACTTCACACCACAGCCCTTTCCTCACCATAGAACCCCCCTTCTGTGCAGCTTCTGCTTAGCAGCTCCTTGCTGGACTGATGTCGAGTTGCTGCAGGGTTTCGCCAGCTCCATCAAGAGCAGGGTAGCGTAGCTGCTTGAATTTCCATCTCCATTTCCTCTGAAGATTAAGAGCAAGAGGATTTGTCAGGAAGCAGGGCTTACTTTCAGCTGAAAGCCCATTTCATTAATGCATTAAACATTGACCATTTGCACTGTCTAGAGGCCTGTTTAATTGAAAAAGAAGCCTATGTTTGAAACGAGCTAGCTACGGGGATGTATTTGGGCATTAATATGGGATGAAGCTTTTCAGCTCTTCTTGCCCACCTTTGTCATTTTAGACCTTGTCCAAAGTCAAAAGTCTCCGGCAGGTATTTCTGACACTTCTTTCTTTTGCAGACAGGGTATGGAGAAGGGGGGAATGGTGGGTTTAGGGGGCAGCCTAGCTGCCATAGGTAGCTGCCTTTTCTCTGCATTGTATTTCCCTTCCCCACTCCCTTTTTTGCCTAAGAGCTAGCTTTGTTTGAACCCCTCGCTGCTAGGAGTCTGGCTGTCCTTGTGTGAAGGAATCCAGACCCACTGACAACTCCAAAAAGGGTTCAGCTGAAATGAATTTCAGGGTGAGGAGACATAATCAATGCTCGGGGCAGTGTGGCACGGTCCCACTGCTGTGAAGCTCTGCTCGTGAGCCACCGTGGGGCCAATGATCCCATATTCCTCTCCTTCAGAACACCACCGCAGGTTTAACAGAACAATTCCTCTCCCTGGGGATTAGCAAAGCTCTTTCTAACATCCCTTTATCCCAGGATCTCGGTGCCTAACTCCTCTTGTTCCTTTCCCACATCACTTCCAGCAGCTAGTCGAGTCGGTGACCATAGGACACTATTGAGTAACCTCAGCATCTTGTTCCCCTCAGCGTTATCACAGCGCACCTTTTCCTTTCTAACAGCTGGATTTCTTGTGAGTAGAAAACTCCTCATCTCTCTTAATGAGACTAATACTTGAACATAATGATCACAATCAAGTTTGGAAATTAAAAAAAAAAAAAAAAAAAAAAAAAAATTAATAAAAAA
>NDXB01020672.1:45848-57763 GCA_002631895.1 Agapornis roseicollis
GGGGGGGGGGGGGGGGGGGGCGGCACAGGGACCCCTATCCCGGGCTGGCTGGGAGCCGTGGGCACGCTGCCCGGGGCCGGATCCCCCCCCGCCAGTACATGAACAAGCTCCCTTTGTGGGGAATGGGTTTCCGCTCCCGGCTCCGCGGCACAAAGGGCTCTTGCTTCCGCACGGGTGCCTGTGCCAGGCTGGCGCGGCTCTGCCAGGCGGGAGTGCAGGGCAGGGGATGGCCTCTCAGTGGGGGATACAGGGATGGGGATGTCCCGCATCCCATCCGTGTGCCAGGCTCACCTTGGCATACTCCAGGGGCAGCTGGTCCTCGGGGCACTTGAAGACGCCTTCACTGCAAGATAGAAGGGTCAGGGTCATTCAGGGCTGGGAACTGCACTGGTGACGCAGCCATGATGTCCCACAGGGTCCCCACCATCCCAGCCCATGGAGCTGGTGCTGACCCTCCATTGCTGAGCACTCAGCCCACCCCAAATCCAGCCCATGGGAAGCCACAGCTCTAATCCCGCTCCATCTGTCTGAGCTGGGAAATGCCCCCACCAGACACCCCCCCCGGGCCCGGCACGGCTGCCTCAGTCCCCAGAGACCTGGACCAGCCTCTGTGAGTGTGGCACCATCTGGACCCCCTTTTGCCCACCCCAGTTCCCCTGGGATCGCAGCAGGGTGCCAGCAGCAGCAGCCAGGACCATGGTGGGGACCATGGGCACCCACAGCCCGAGATGCTGGGGCCCAGGGGAGCTGTGGGAGGCCACAGCTGGATGCCAGATGTGCAGCCCGGATGCGTGGCCCCGGGGCTCCTGCTCCACAGGAAACGGCCCCAGCAGCCACTGAGGTGAGGCAAGCAGCTGTCCTGGAGGGGTCCCCATCCTGCTGGGGCCCAGGATGCGGTGCTCATCCCAAGAGCCATCCCTGAATGGCTCTGCTCAGCCTGACCTCTATGGGGTGGAAAGCCAGGGATGGAGCCAAACAGGCAGCATGGATGGTGACACAGTTGGCCAGGAGCCACCATCACTGCTGGCCCCCATGACATTGCCTGGGGACAGATGAGGTTGGCACCCCATGCACCATTCCCAATGGACACTGGGACACAGCACAAGGACCCTGGCTCTCTGGATGAGGCCAAAAGGTTGTCTTGCCCTCACCCAGCCCCTCCACAGCCGATCACTGCACACCATGGGCAGGCGCCAGCGTGGCCTCAGCCAGAGCTGCCAAGCAGCTGTGACTCGGAGCAATGGATCCCACAATGCCGCCCGGCACATGCTGGCTTGGGATGCCCGGGCACAGCGCAGTGACACCCCCTCCACCCCATCCCTGAGCCCCCCAAAAGTGACCCCCCCCCTTCTCCCCCTTGCAGTGAATCCAGCCCAGCGCTGGAGTGGGACCCGTGGGGCACAGCCACATCCATGTGCCCGCTCTGTTTGCTGCTGGTGTTCCCCAGGGAATCACCAGGCACCCCGGCAGGTGAGCTGCTCCCAGCCCCTTCCGGGGAGCCCATGGCATCGCCCCACGGCTGCCAATGGCTTCCCGGGGGCATCCAGCCCTGCCTGCACCCCATGGATGGTGTCAGGGTGCTGGGGCTGGCAGGGAAAGAGGGACGGCGACCCAAAGCCAGCGCCTAATCCCCAACAAAGCCTCCCCTTTCCTCACGCTTGGCCAGGCAGGGAATGTGCTGAGGCAGCGCCTGGGGGGACCGTCCTTGCCTCTGACCTTCGCAGCGTGCTGGGGAGCAGCGAGGTGATGGGGTGGGGGAGCCCCAGCACCCCCGAACACCCCCAAACACCCCCCGAGCACCGCGGTGGGGCTGCATGGCTCAGCCCATGGGATCCCCAAACCCGGCCTGGTGCAAGCGGGAGGGGAGGGGGGGGTGTCAGTGCGGGACCCCCCGTGTCTGAGCTCGCAGATAGCGCCGCGGCTCCGCGGGACGGTGCGGGAGGGAGCGGAGCTGCGTGGCACAGGCGCGGGGAACGCCCGGTTTCACCGATACCGGCGGCGCTGACGGAGCCTGCGGGGCCCCCGCACCGGGCAAAGGTCGCTTCGTTGGGGCGAGGTGCAGGCGGGGGTGGCAGCGGAAACCGGGCCCCGAGGGCACGCTCGGCACCGCCGCACGCCCGGCCCGGGGGACACCGGCACCGCACGGAGCCCAGCGGGCAGCAGCCGGCGGCACCGGGGCCGGTACCTGGGCTGGGGCTGGTAAACAGCAAGCCCTTAGGAAGGGGCCCTGTCCCCTTGGCCCCTGTGAGCGCGCACAGACCGGGTCGCGGTCACCGTGGGCACGGCCGTACCGGGGCAGCCGAACCCGGTCATGTAGGATCGCTTCCTGCAGTGGAGCCGGGACGGGAAGGGGTTAAATGCGAATCTCTGCGAGCGCTCGAAACTCGCCGCTGCGGGCTTCACCCGGCCTCTTCCTCCTCCTCCTCCTCACCGAGAGGGGCCACGGGCCACTGCATCCCGTGGGGCGGCTGTCACGGGCTGGGCGAGCCCCGTATCCGCTCACCTCAACCTGGAGCGCCCCATAACCCGCAGCACCCCACAACACGGGGTAACCCCTTACCCACCCTGGGACATCCCTAGGGCCGCCCCGAACTCCCCGTCCTGGCCACCCCGCGGCCTCTCGCACCCCTCCCCGGGGCCCCGCACCCGGTAGTGATGTCCGGGGGGAAAGAAGCACCCGGTGCCCCCCCGTGTTGCAGCTCCTCGGACAGGGTTGTGACCGGGACACCCCATAGGGGAAAGGGTGCGCGTCGAGCGGCCACGCCGGGGCTCACCTGAGGAACTCCTGCAGGCAGGTATCGCAGAAGCGGTGTCCGCAGGTAGAGACGCGCACGGGCTCCCGCATGGGCTTCCCGCAGAGCGGGCACAGCACCCGCCGCCGCGGCCGCTCCAGCAGCTTGTAGTCGTACCCCGGCATCCCGCCACCGCCGCTCCGCTCCGCTCCTCCGCGCCCCGCTCCGCTCCGCTCCGCGCTCCTCGCCCGGCTCCGCCCGGGGGCCGGACGGGGCGGTGGAACCGGCCCGACACCGCCCCGCGCCCGGGGCCGGGCTCCGCCGCCTCCCGCACGGGCTCCGCCTCCCGGCACCTTCCCCCCCCACCCCCCACCCCGCACCCGGGGGCTCGGGGAGCATCAGCACCTACGATGGGGGGGGATTGGGAGGCACCGCGTTGGGTACAGACACCGTGGGGAGCATCACGTAGGATACAGCCCCTCGGGGGGGTTGGAACTCCCTGCATTGGGCACAGACCCTCCGGAAGGGATTTGGGACCCCCTGCATTGGGTGCAGCCACCCCAGGAGTCTGGGGAGCATCGTGTCATGTCCTGTCCTGTCCTGTCATGTCATATCACATCATGTCACATCAATCACATCATACAGTGCCAGACCAACACGCAGACCCCCCCTGTTCCCCCTGTAGCCTCCCCTGGCCCAGGCTGGGCCTTGGCTGCAGGCTGGGGGCACACAATGTGTTGTCCTCGCTGCCCCAGTGTCCCCTCCTTGGGGGTACCACGCTCCTGCTAGGCAGCAACAGGACATAGGGGGATGCCCTGACTCCCCCCATGTGCCACAGGCATGATGGGGACACATGCCATGCTCCTGTGGCCTCATCTTACACAGATAAGTAAGACCCAACAGCATCCCTCCAGCCTGCGGTTCCTGACCTCACAAGAGCTCAGAGAAGGGAGAATAAAAGCAAATCTGTCTGGCTCCAGCCCCCACTTTGCTCATGCAGAAACCGGAGCAGCATATGGGAGTATTTGCCCCTTTCCCTAGAGATGGAGACGAGCAGATGACAGGCTGTGAGCATGTGTTAGTCCCACCAACGCACGCTCCAGCCAGCCTCCCATTCAGGGCGGCAGTTGCTCCAGCCCCAAATGTTAGCAGTTTTCAATTAGCAAATGGCAGAGGAGAGGGATTCCTGGGGGACACGCTAAGCAAGTCAAGCTCCATCACTTGTCACTCAAGGAGTTCACGTTACCCTTCTCCCTGCTTAAAATAAACCCCTACCACAGCCCGAGGGGGAAGGCAGGCTGCCTGCCTGCTGCCCCAGCTGCCAAGAAGAGGATGGGTGGCTCATTTTTGGGGTTACCCTGACCTGAGCTACAACAGGGCTTGAACTCCTGACACCCAAATAGCAGGGAAGCCTGTGCCAACACACAGTGAGTGTGAAGAGCCACCGCGGGGTCCTGCCTGAGGGATGGATGGAGCTGGCAGCCTCAGATGATGGAGAGCACTGAGCTTAACTTCTACCCAGAGCCTGGAAACCCAACGTGTAGGAGCAAGCAATGGTACAGGGAGCACAGGGGTGCACCGGGCACCTCGGAGCTGCCTTAGGGGTGGCAGCCTGGGGATGGGCTCACCCGGAGCCGTGGCCCCCCCAGGGCAGGATGTACAAAGAGCCCTGTGGTCCGTCTGGTTCTGCCACTAAGTCACAGCACACCCTGGAGCTGGGCTCCCCTTGGACAACCCTCAACCAGGCCCTGCCTGAAAACCAGCCCTGGACACTGTGATGGGATGGGGCTCAGACCAAAAGGACCCTTGGTACCCCGCTGTGTGAGGGGACCCCCTATGCTACCCCATAGCGGGCATAGAACACTCAGAATCATCATAGAATGGTTTGGGTTGGAAAAGCTCATCCAGTTCCAAGCCCCCGCCAAGGGCATGGACACCTTCCACTAGACCAGGTTGCTCCAAGCCCCATCCTGCATCACTCCTGCTTAGATGAGCTTAGAAAGCCTTCATCTCCCGTGACAGGCAGGGACCAGTGCTGGTTTATCACTCTTTACCACTTCTCTTTGATGTTTTAAACCTTTCTCGTTCCTAACCTCGCTGAGGAGCATCTCTGCTCATTAGCCAGGAGCTGACAAAGCCATCAGGAGGTGCTGGCTGTGCCTGCAGGACGGCTGGGAGGTGTCAGACCCTGCAAACAAAGATCCTTCCCTTTTCCCCCTCTCCCTAAGGGAAGCCCTCCCCGCTCTCAACATCACAGCCGGGGCGTTTGTCTCGCACAAAGGCGACACTGGGAGCAGGGCAATTCCCTTTGTGCAGGCGATATGTTCGCTGTCCGCCCTGTGACGGGTCAGTCCTTGAACCCATCTGGGCTTTGGGAAGCCTTCCCCATGCCTCTCTCTTCCCTGCACCCCTGCTCCATTCACACACACACACACACCCCACCACCCCTCCGCCTTGTATTTGACTTAAACTGGACGGACAGAAAACAAACCTCAGCTTCTAAAGAAGTTAAGGTGGAGCGGTTTGCCCTGGGGGAAAGGCGCAGGGAGAGTCCTCTTCCTGCTTCGTGCCCGGGAAAGGCGGGGGTAAGGAGAGGGAGATGGCTGGACACAGACACAGGCTTCATGGAATGGGGATGTGACCACAACAGAGGGGCCGGAATCGAATCAAATCAGCTCTGGGATCAGCAGGGGGTTTGGGGCAGTTTCCTGCTGACAGCGGTGGCCCCAGGTCACTGGGATCTTATGGAGCACAGGAACAGGAATGAGCTTTTCCTGGATGACAGTGACAGAGATCCCTACACCAGCCGGGATGCACAAAGCATCCCTCCATCACCCCCTTCATCCCTGCCTTCCTTAGCTAACAGAGCCACCGGGACACAGCCGATCCAGCACCAGCTCCCCAGAACAGGGGAACAACACAAGGATAAAAGGGAGAAGCCCCAAGACCTGCAGCTTTCACCGGGAGCTTCTGCAAGGAAACAAAGCCGAGACGTGAGGAATGCAGTGGCCTATTTGCCGGGGCTGCTGTGTGCCTGCGGCAGCGCGGACATGCCTCGGCTTGTCGCTCCAAGAGCTATTGTTGCTCGGGGCTGGGGGCCTCTTTGTTCCCTTTACCCTTTCGCCAGGCTTGGTCACAGCCTGGTATTACATTATTCAAATCATGCCGCTGGGCTGCCCAGCTGAGCTGCAGCACGGAGCACGCAGGCTGCGGCATCCCCAGGGCTCCAGCGCCGGGCCCTGCGCTAACGCTGCTCCACACGGGCTCCTCCGACCATAATCAAGCTGGTGACAGCTCAGCACTGCGGGGCGGAAGGATCATTAAGCCATAAAACCCACTTAACACCAGCACATCACTGGGAAAAGGGGGCTGATAGAGGCTCACCCCTCCATTTGGCAGCACGGGGAGATGCCAGTGGCTCTCTGTGCTGCACATCCCATGGAGCAGTGGTGTTTTGGTGCCACCACCTTCAGCACAAAGGGTGGCAGAGAGCACTGTCCTGCTGATGTGTATCACTGCCATCCCAACCAGGGATGTGTTTGCATGTGGTGCAAGGAGCAAGGAGCTGAGCACAACACAGGCAAGAGATGTCTGTTGCTGTAGGTGCCAGTGCTGCCACCAGCTCAGCACAGGGGGACTTTGAGGTGATTTAACCCAGCCCCACAATCACCCTGGTGCCCAGGAGTGAAGAACACCTTCACCTCCATTGACACCGGGCTGCTGGAGCCATCCCTATAACCTGCAGCACAAAGCGAGTGCCAAGGGACTGGCAGAGCCTTTGAATTCCAGTGAGCTTCCTGGGCTCACAGGGTGTAACCGCCTGGAAAGGCAGCTCCACAGCAGGGAAAAACCCCGGCTCCCACCCTGGCAGGAGCCAAAGAGGGAGGCAGTGTCTGCAGGCAGGGCACACGCCTGTCCTGGCCGGACGGGACCTGCTCCCTTCCCAACCCGGAGCCTGGGAGGTGAAGGAAAGAAAGAGCAGGAGAGCTGCCGGGATTCATTACCTTCCACATGAGAGAGGGATCAGTTGGCTTCTAGCAGAGCCCGGCAAGGTTCCCCTCATTGAACACAGGAAAGAATCACAGAAATAATTAGAGAGATTTCATCTCAGCCAGCTCATGAAAGCCCTGACTTTATACACAACAGATTGGCAATGGCACAAAGATGGATGTGAAAGGCAGGAGCATTCGCAGTGTCAGACAGATCAGAGACAGGAGCTCATCAAAAACTGGCCCAGGGCAGATGTAAGTTAAAACAAGAAAGAGGAGGGGGGGAAAAAGGAAAGGAAAAGACCCTCCTGGAGATAAAACCTGCAGCCCCTGTCTGTGCCAGGGTGATATGCCCCCTCCTGCCTACAGACAGGATCCCTGGTGAAAGCTCATCACCCCCCTGGAGAGATCTGGGTTAAAACCCTTCAAGTGCTGACAATCACTCCCTGTGTTTGGCTGCCTTCCGCTAGCTCAGCTGGGAGCCCCTGAGCTGGTCAGCAGCAGGATTTAGGGGCCTGAGGACAAATGTCAGCTGGAGGATCCTCTGGTGAGCTCCTGGCACTGGGGGAGGCTGTAATTGGAAAGCTCCAGGCTGTATTTTGGGAGAGCAAACCAGGTTGGGCTGCACAAAGGGGCTGTTGACGCCGGGTTTGTCCTGCTGTGCAGAGCAGGACCCTCAGAAGCATGATGAACAGCCCAACAAATGGGGGAAATGCTCTCTGGGGGATGGGAAAGGACAGGCTTCTCTAATTAGAAAAGAGGTTTGCACTTAGTCACCCCCAGTAGTGCCTGGGGCCCTAACTCCAGACACTGCTGTGCACAGGCTGACAGCTCTCTCAGACACCGAGCTGTCAGCCTGGGCTCTGTAACCAGAGACAGTTTCCACTGGGAAAACAACCTTTGTGCTCCTCACCCTTCCACACAGGCACTTCCAGCGGGGAGGCTTCCCCATTGACAGCAGCAGTGGAGCTCTGGGGATGTCCACCCCATGGCACATCCAGGGCAGCAGCTCTCAGGCACTGAAGGTTCACAGTGACCCTTGTTGATTCCATCAGAGACCAGCTCCAGTTCCATGGGAACCATCGTTATGAGCTCCCTGTTTCCTGTTTGGAGCTCCTGAGCCTGGGGATGCAGGGCTGAGCCATCAGGAAGCACTGAGAGGACAAGGCATTCCAGGCAGCTGGATGCATCCCCTCTCGACTCAAACTCACTGGGAAGGGGATTCTTCCACAGCAGCTGAAACACAAAGGACAAGGACCAAAAATAAGCCACAAGCCACTATCCTACAGGGAGCAGTGCCTGCCCCATACAGGCCACATACCCAAGAGATGGGCAGCTGAAGCCCTTGCCTTGCTATCCCAGCAAGCAGGAGGCAGCGCTGGGCACACAGAGCCCAAGCAGGAGTCTCTTGCAGCTTGTGCCCTCCTCCTCCTCCCTTCCAGCACACCTGCCTTTTCCCAGGTATTCCTGTGTTTACAGTGGAGCAGTTTTATGGAGCAAAGGGCAGAGCGGGGCAGAAGGGGGCCCCCAGAGGCAGAGCCCTGCTCCCTGTGCCCGCAGCCCCTGCAGGCCAGATCACAGCCGGAGCTGCCTGCAGCAATGACACCGCACGTGTCACCAGCAATCGTGTGCTCTCTGCAGAAGCTTCCAGGCAGAGTGAGCTGTGTGAAAACTCAAATCTCAGCTTCTTACAGAGCTCCCGATGCTTTTTGTACCCTGGTTATGGAGGGATAGGGACAGCAAGGCCAGGCTGCTGCCCTGACACTGCTGCTGCTGAGTCTGCACTGCTAGTACCAGGCCAAGCAGGTTGAGGTTTCAGACCAGGTGATGCAGAGGGAGAGAAATGAGGCTACACACTCAGTCCCTACACTTAGAGTGCTGCAAGTGGAAGCCCACAGACCAGCTCTGGAAGGGGAGAGCAGCCTGCTGCAGACACAGAACCCTTCTGCTCCCATGACAAATGTCCTCCTTGTTTCTGAGCCCAGGGACTCGGCCATTCCCGATCCCCTTCATGTGGCAGCACACATCACATGAGAGCTCAGCTCTTGCAGGGGAAGAACAGGAGCCACGGCCCATTGCACTGCACTGGGGCAGTCACAGCCCTGCTCCTCCCCTCCTGCAGGGTGCAATTAGCCTGCTTGAAGTGGGCTGGGACTGGGATCCCTCAGCCCAGCACTGAGGCCGTAATCAGCCCAGGAAAGGAGGAAGAAAGGCCCCTCCAGGAGTGTGGGCCAGGCTCCCATCATACACCCAGGGAATGGAAGGGCAGGTCATGCCATGGGCACGTTTTAACCATGCAGCGATGCTGCCTTTGGGCCGAGCAGAGAGGAACCACAAAACCAGTGCTATCTTTTCCAAACCACAATGGAAAGGCAGCAGCCAAAACGACGCCTCAAATCTCAGCTTCTATTTCAGCAGCAGCAATTAGAGAGCTGCTCCTTTTGGATCCTCAGCTCCCCACCTCTGTGGGAGTGCAGGAGAACCTCTCCTGCTGTCCCTCTGCTCTCTCAGCCCAGCGGAAGCATCCCAGTGCTGAAGGGGAATTTTTATGGGCCTCAAGTTATTTCTGTTCACCTACAGCTGGAGAGGGACTAGAATAACACAGAGCTCACATGCCAGGGTTACTTGGGACAGCTCCAGTCACAAGGCATTGTGTCTGGCTGGGCTGTCATAGCAGGAATCACAGTAACAAAGCCTCTACTCACGCTTTACTGCCAGCAGCGTGTTCCCGTGGCAGCAGGCAACAGAGGTCACCAGGTAGGGATGTGTCTCCTCCAGCTGCACCGGCTTTGGTGTTCCTGTTTCCTCATCCTTCCTGCCCAGGCGTCCCCTGGCTCCTTTCCCCCATGTGCACACCTCACCATCTGCAAAGGGATAGATCACTTCCCTGCATACAGAGCCTGCATGGTACCTGGTACCTCCCTGGTACCACCCCAGGCTATCTCCTTGACCACAGCATGGACTGCAGGCAGAGGAAAGCTAGAGTCTGCTGCAGCCCAGAACACTGGGGTTTCATTCTCACCTGCACCAATGGCCACAGTGAAAGCATCCCCACAAGCCACCACAGTGACCTTCATCGCCTGGAGCCCCACAACCAGGTGGGGTAGACGGCTGTTCCGGCAGGAGTTGGTGCCCAGCTGCCCATGCTGGTTGCTGCCAAAGGTGTAACACTGGCCAGAAGCTGACAAGAGAACAACTGGGTGTCACCTGAGAATGCACTGCAACTCTATGCTCTGTACCATGCTGAGCATCCGCAGAGCTCCAGCATCAGGAGCAGGGTGTCTGCCTCCTCTGAGAGGGAGAAATGGAGGCAGGAGGATGGAGAAAGGCAGGTGCCCCCCAGTCAGGGGTTTGGGCGCCCACCCCTCACCGGTGACTGCAGCTGAGTGCGCTGTACCAATGTCAGCGCACACGATCGGCTCTCGGTTCAAGGGGACCGACTGGGCACACATGAACACGGTGGCCTCTTCCACTTGGTCCTCTGGGGAGGGCTCCTCTGCTGAGCTAATCTGATCCAGGCCCAGCTTGTTACACCTGCATGAGGAAAAGCACAGTTCAGAGCTGGCCGAGTGAGGACAAACCCTGCCCTGGCATAACCACACCACCAGCAGCGTGATGCTGTGGAGCAGGATCACACAGTGAGCGATGTCTTCAGCAGCCCCTTGCTCCCTCTTCCTGGGCTGAGCACAGATGGAAAGGCCCAGGAGGCTGTAAGAAGCTCTGGAGCACAGACCCTCACCCCTCTTACCTATTGCTCCCACAGGCAAGAATCTGGTTCTTCACAGTGAGGACCATGGAGGAATCGATGCCACAGATGACTTTGTGGACCTCATGCTCCGGTGGGACTGTGACCTGCTGGGGGCAGTTGTGGCACTCCAGGGTACCCAGCCCAAGCCGACCTGGCAGAGGGAACAGAGCAGGACACAGCTGATGGTAATGCACAAACCTGAGCATCAACGTAGCTGCTGCGAGAGCCATAGAAACGCAATCCAAACCCCAGGGGCACTGGCATGCGGTGAAGCAGCTGCAGCTCCTCCACACCCACCTACCCTGGCACATCTGGAGAGGACCGTGGGCAAGCAGGGCTGGTGAGAGGAGTGGGAACAGGCAATGGGAAGCACAAGCCCTGTTTTACCAAGCAGCCATCTCTTACCATTATCCCCCCTGCCCCAGGCAAACACTTCCCGTTCGTTGGAAACTGCCAGGACGTGGGATGCGCCACAGGCCACCTGCACCATCTCATAGCCCAGCAGGGCCTCCACGATCTTGGGCTGGCAGGGGAAGAGCAGCAGCCGTCAGACGAGACCTCCCAGCCAGCCCCATCCCTCCCACCCGGCCCCCCAGCCTCAACACAGCGCTGGCAGCATCCCAGTTTTCATCCAACACAAACACCAGGGAAGGGTTTCTAGTTCCAAACAGCCTTCAAAGGGTTCAGAGACTATGTGCACGCAGCACAGAAGGTAACGCAAACATCTGTGGGGCAGAAGAAAGCAGCCAGCACCAACGGTTTGGAGAGGGAAGGGTTGGGATTCGCCCCCCTGCCCATGTGGGGAGTGCCAGGGGCTGTAACGCACTCCCTGAGCAGGCAGGGGCTTGGTGCAGGATGCGTTGGCTGAAAGGCTCTTGTGTACAAGAGCTGTGAGCTATCAATTAGGGTGTGGAGAGACCAGGATCTCCACATCGGGGCCCAGCCCCTGCTGTGACCTGCTGTTAGATCTGACACCTCGCCACAGCCAACCTCATCCTCATTATCTTCTGCCAGTGAAAAGCACCATTTGTTGGGATCTGGCTGCTGCTCCCAACTGCTCCCCCCACTTCCCCAGCAATAGGCTCAGCTCCGGACGGAGCCAGCTGACCACAGTGACAAATGGCAGCAGTGCCTGTGCTCGGCTGGAAGCCATCGTGCTGCTGCCACATCCGAGGAGGGAGCTGGAAGGGAGCGATGTGCCCGGGGCCCTTGTGTTCGGAGCCCATCGGAAGCGCACGGCTCTTCTTCAAACAGGCTGCTTTTGAGAAACAACTTTCCTCAGTGAACCCTGGCAGCTGCAGGCCAAGAGTGGGGCAGGCAGGTGTGTGATTGGAGGCAGGCTCCAAGCTGGGAGCCTGCCAACAGCAACCACAAGGCAGCTCTTGACTTCCCCCACGCTCAAAGGGATCATTGTGGGGGGGGGGGGGGGGGAAAAAAGGGGGGGGG
>NDXB01020672.1:58247-71175 GCA_002631895.1 Agapornis roseicollis
GGGGGGGGGAAAGAAAGAAAGAAAGAGAGACGCAGGTTGGGTCTTTTAAACCCCGCAGTGACAGGGAGAGAAAGGGGAGGGAACTGGATGCCAAAGCACGCCTGGGATGCACATCCCTGGAGCTGGGATGAGCTCTCTCACGTGGCGCAGAAGGCAGGGCCCATCCTGTGCCCTGGGGGAGCAGCACACCCAGCACCCTCACGACAAACCTGGCTCACGTCGGTGAAGTTTCCGTGCCCCAAACAGCCATTGCTGCCACTGCCGAAGGTCATGATTATCCCCCTGTCTGGAAAAGCAGAGGGAATCGTGTTACTGGCTTCTATGAGGCCCTGCAAGGCACACGCACAGCCTGTGGCGATGGCTGTGGCTCCCAGCACCCACTCCGGTCCCTTCCAACCCAAACTACTCTATGATTGTGTGATTCCATAATTTGCTGCAGGGGCTGGAAGCCTTTAGTGAGCTTCCAGAGAGTAGCAGCCTCAATGTGCTGTAACAACTCGCCAAACAAAGAGCAGATGATAGGAAAGAGCTGAGATAACATTATTGCAGCTGTGTAACACCACGGTGTGTCAAGGTGTTAAACACACAGAGCCACTCACTGAGCAGCCACCCAGCAGAAGGGGAGGCAGGAAACGCCATGGAGAGGTAGAACAAACCCCTGCCTGCAGAGTTTGCCTATTGCATGTCTGTCATTTGCTGCCCTGATCACCAGCAGAAGTGCAAACAGGGCTCTAAAAGGACTACTGGCAGGGCTTTGCTCTACAAACAGCCTCAAGCTGGTGTGTGTGCTTCTCTCCCAGCCAGAAGCTGCCTGGTTCACTCTGAGGGGTCTTCAGACCTTGTCTTCCTATAGCTGAGGACAACCAGCCCTATAGGAGCTCACACGGAGCAACGCCAGTCCGTGCTGGTCACTGCTTGTGTCTGCATCACACTCACAGGGTGGCAAAGGCTGAACTTCCCAGATGTTCCTCACACTGCAGTCCCCACTCTACAGGTCAGTTCTGGCTCCATGTACCACCAATGTAGCCAGGACAGCAAAAGGAGGAGATCTGTAGCCCTCCCCACACCAGACAAACCTTTGGGATCAAGTTGACCACTTGAGTATCACAGGAGCACCATGGCTGTTATTTCTGCCCCTTACCTAATGCTTTATGAGAGGCCACACAGACTTTTGTGCCATCCCACCCCAGCATCTCTGGGGCTCCTCTCTGCAGGCTCCCTGGGCAGTGATGCTACACTTACAAGCCCGATGCCATGCAGAGGGGTCTGGCACTCTGGGAGGTGAAGGCAGGAGGCAGCAGCTCACCTGTGAGGCAGGCTGTGAAGAGATCCCCACAGGACACGTGTTTGATGGTCACACCAGACTGACCCTCCAGGAAGCGGGACACAAACTGAGGCTGGAGCTGCTCCGTGGCTCCAGGGAGGGAAGGGCCTCCTGCACCCATCGGGGGAGCCTGGTGGAGAGAAGCTCTGTGTCTGCGGTGGGGTTGGAGACCTCAGAGGAGCCCCTTCCCACAGTGTTACCCACACCCTGGGCTGGACAGTGGTGCTGGAGGATGCAGTGCCAGAGCTTATGCAGTGAGCAGAAGAGTGCTCTCTTCACCTGAGGCTTCCATGGCCACTGGAAGCCATCAGTCACCATCACTCACCTCCCACAGGATGAGCCTTCCCGACTTGGTGACCCCAGCCTTCTGTGTCCTGCCTGCAGACACCTGCACCACCTCAGTGTTAAGCATGGGCAGTCGGAGAGGAGTGGTGATCCCGCTCCCCCACGTGTAGATGGATGACAATGGAGGAGGGATTCCTGTCCTGGCCAAGCCCCCTCGAGCACCTATGGGTCATAGAGAAATCATTAACATAGATCCATGACTTTCTTCCCACAGAACAGAAGACACCAGCCAGTCTGGGTGCCAGCATAGCTTCCTGCCAGCCAGCAGAGCCAGGCCAGTGCCTGGCCAAGGCTGACAAGGGGCTGCTGCAGAGCTCCCAGCCAGGGCTGGGAGCAGGTCCTTGCATTTACCCTAGAATTGAGGGAAGTGGCACCACAACCATCACTGTTCTCAGTGCCAACTGCACTGGCCTGCACCAGGACATCACCCTCAGCATCCCCTGCGCTCATTCCCAGCCTTTGTTGGGAACAGCAGAAACTTGGTTCAGGTGCCCATGGACTCCTCCAGGGCTCATTGAAGCTGATGTCTCTTAAACTTCCCCTCTCCAGAAGCTCTAGTGCCTCTCTGACCCTCCCACCATCCAAAGGAAAGGGTCCTTCTGAATGCAGCTGTATTGAATACACCATGCCAGGACTCACCCCTTGGCCTGGCACTGCTCACTCGTCCCGCTGTCCGGCTGTGGGTCACTGTGGACACCGGAGCCAAGGGCTTTTCAGGCCTGCCAAATCAAAAGCCAGCCTTTAACATCAGCTTAGTCCAGAGGTCACATAGAGCCCTGGATCACAGAAGGTCTGGGCAGAGCTACAGCATAAGCCACGGCTGAATGGCCTCGTCAGGTGCTTTAAACCACCTGAGAAGGGAGTTGGCATCACTGTGCTTCCCCCTGAGCCCACAACACTGTTTGCTCTAATGACAAGTTCATACCTGCCATGGCACCTGCTATGGCCTCAAGCCACTGGGCCAGGCTTGGCCTGCAGCAGCTGCACATTGGCTAACACAGGAGAGCTACACAGGGAAATGCTCTTTGGAGCCCAGGGAGCTGGTCAGACACGTGTGAGCTGTGGCAGCCTGTCCAAGGCACACTAAGGTGACACCTTCACTTGCCTTCTCATCTTGACACTGCCCACATCAGTGTAGAGGTTCAGAAGGGGCCGAATGCAGATGGCCTGAGCCATGATCTCATTCAGCTGGGGCCTCTTGGAAGGATCCAGGTTCAGCATGCTAAGGATGAGCTGGCGCAGGTCGGGGCTGTATCTGTCTGATATTGGGGCAAATGTCCCACTCATGATCTTCAGTACCAAGGCAGGAAGATTCTGGAGAGACAACAAGAGACACACACATACAGTATCTGGGTGGTCAGAGGTGAGGCTGAGGAGCAGGAAGTTCTGAGCACTGCCCTCTGCCTTCACACCTCCAGGCTCAGTGAGAAGAGTGATCCAAGCATGCATTTGCCCCTCTCTGAGAGGCCACAGCTCCCTGTGCTGTGTGTAAACCACCTCCCTCTTACCGCAGCTTCGAAAGCCCTTTTGAGGCTGGCGAGTTCATAGAGCACACAGCCCAGAGCCCAGATATCACTCTTCTGGTTGTAAGGCTTCCCCTCACAGAGCTCTGGGGAGATGTAGCATGGGGTTCCCACAACCTAGAAGAGACACATTTGCCATGATGCTGGGAAACTGGGGCAGCGAGGTGCAAAGAGAAGGGCTCAGTTTAGAGCCCAGCGTGCAGGCTGGGTAGAGCACCACCAACCAAAGCTTGGTGGAGCTGGGCTTTTTGTTCCTTGGTGTCAACATCTGCTTGAGAATCTCAGTAAAAAACATGAGAATTTGCCTTTCTGGTGACCTTCCTTTGCTCATACAGAGATTATCTCTAATTTTGCTCCTATTCACTGGAGAGAATCAGAGCCTGGAGCAATGAGCATGATATAAATGTCAAGTCAGATTAGACCAGGTGGGGAATGATACTCAGGGAGAGGAGATTAAGTCAAGGCAGGATAGAGGCACTGGCAGGGATTCTGTTGCCAAGTATGTGTCAGACAAACCCACAAACAACACCCCTCTGACTGTGACAGCAGGAGGAACCCTGTCTCCCCTTACCAGTGCACCCAAAGAGCTGCATTAAACTTCTGTGTGATGACATCAGCTTATATAAACTCCAAGCACCAAAGCAGCTCCACGACACACGGATGTAGCCTACTGCAAGTGTGCTACATCCGACCTCGCTGCCAGCTTCCAGAAGACTATCCTGAGCCAAGTCCAGCTTCCAGCTGGCTGCCACGGTGGTGAGTAGCTCCCCTGCAGAGCCAGGCCACTCACCGTGTAGGCTTTGCTCTTGCTGCTCAGGATTTTGGAGATGCCAAAGTCTCCGATCTTGACAATCATGCGGTGCTTGTCCAAGAGGATGTTCTGGGTCTTCAGGTCACGGTGCAGGATCTGCTTGGTGTGCACATGGTGGAGAGCCAGGAGGATCTGCACGAAGAAGTGCAGGATGGTGTCCTCGTCCAGCAAGGAGTTGCAGCGCTTATGAATGAACTCTGCTAGTGTGCCCCCTGTGATGAACAATAACGGGCTATCAGCAAGGGTGGCTGCACAAACCCAGCCTCAAATCCAGTGGGATTTAGCCATGGCATCTTAAGCCAAGCACATCCTGGTGGGATATGCAGCATGTCCTCCACTGCTGCTCCACCACAGAGAACAA
Organism: Agapornis roseicollis; assembly: GCA_002631895.1. Classification (NCBI taxonomy): domain Eukaryota; kingdom Metazoa; phylum Chordata; class Aves; order Psittaciformes; family Psittacidae; genus Agapornis; species Agapornis roseicollis. The sequence continues at coordinate 62,612 of NDXB01020672.1, forward strand.
CGGCAGCACAGTTGGTGGGACAACGGAATGGCAAAGGAGAAGTTACTGTTGACATATTGTCAAAGGCAGCAGGAAAAGGAACGCTAAAATTACAGCTCTTGAAGGAGGACACAAACCTCAAGAGCAGAACAAGATAAGCCTGTTCTGCAGAAGGGAATTCTTGCCGTCCAAGAGGCCACATGGCAAGGAGAGGCCCCTGTTGAGAAGGGAAGGTGCGGATTGAGGGCTCTAACAAACCCTGATGCAAACGTTGATTTCATCTGCAGCTCCACAGCAGATCTCGTTAGAAATCACACCTTCCCACACAGAGCTGGGGGAGCAGCAGCGTGGCCGAGAGCTGACACAGGGAAATGTGTGTGAAACCTATGCCAAGGGCAGATGGCAGTACGCTCGCTGGTGACAGAGGTGTTAGAAACCTCTTTGTTTTGGATATGATTAACATGCATAAGGCACAGAATCATAGAATCATGGAATGGTTTGGGTTGGAAGAAACCTTACAGCTTATCCAGCTCCAACCCCTTCCACTGGAGCAGCTTGCTCCAAGCCCCTGTGTCCAACCTGGCCTTGAACACTGCCAGGGATGGGAAAGCCACAGCTTCTCTGGGCACCCTGGGCCAGTGCTCAGTCACTTGGCTCGTGGTTAACTGCCAAGGAACCAGTGACACGGGACACGAGAGCCCACCTGGGGCGTACTCCATGGCGATCATGAGCGCCTTGTCCTCCAGGAAGTTCTCGTAGTACTCGATGACGTTGGGGTGGCTGAGCAGCTTGAGGACCTGGCACTCGTTCTGTGCCGCCAGCCGCTCATCCTTGCTCATCTGCTCCACCGGGATCTGCTTCAGGATCACCAGCTTCTGGTCGGCCTTGCGCAGGCAGAGGTGCACGATGCTGCAGGACGGGGACAGGGTCTCAGTGCAGGGGACACGCAGCCACCACCCCGGGGTGACACGTGGCCCCTGCCCCTCCTGTTGTCATGGCAACAGGGCCTGCACCTCAGTGCCGCCTCACCCCATCACCATGGCAACAGTCAGAGACTGGACACCCCCCCTCCCTTAGGGTACCACATACCGGCTGACCCCCGCGTTGCCACGGCGACGCTGTGTTGCCATGGTAACGCGGCCTGCCTCCCACCGGCGCTCCCCGCACACAGCCGGGACATCCCCGTTCTGACATCCCCGGCTCCCCCGCGCCCCAGAGCCGCCCTCACCCGAAAGCCCCTCTCCCCACCACCCGGATCCGCTCGTATTTCTCCATCGCTGCCCCGGCCGGGCCCAGCCTCCTCCTGCCTCCATGGAGACACTTCCGGGGGTTGCTACGGCAGCCGCGGGAGGACAAAACACCGCAGGCCGTGCCTGTGTCTCGCCATGTGGGTAGGGCTCGGGGGGGACGCGACGGGGGCTCTCCGCTTCTACCAGGGGAGAACGATGCCGCCCTACGGCGGCCTGGCCCCTCGCTTGTGGGGGTACCCACGGCCCGGGATCCCGCCCTGCACCCGGCGAGGAGGGGACAGGGACGGCGCGGGCACTGCCAACAGCACGCTACGGGGCCGTGCTGCCATCTAGCGACAGCCTTACCGCGGGCAGAGCCACGCCGTGCCCTGGGCACGCACACGATGCCCGGGACAGAGGTGCGGGACCCACGCCAGCTGTGCAGCACCGGGACAGAGGTGCGAAGCCTGGAATGGCTGCGCAATGCCTGCGTGCTGCGCCAGCCCTGCACGGACACCCAGCGCCCCGCACGAGCGTGCCACGCCTGACCCACACGTGTGCAACGCTCCGCACAGAGAGAGCGCTACAGTCACGCACTACACGGGCAGGAACACGCACAGCACAAGCGCAGCGCCTTGCACACGTGCGTGGAACACCCCGCCTTAACACACACACACACACACGCTCCCGCGCAGACGGGGGGCGCGGTCACTGGGGAGGCGTGGCCAGATAAGGCGTGGCCAATGGGGTGGTGTGGTCATTTGGGAGGCGTGGCCAGCGCGGTGGTGTGGTCAATGGGGAGGCGTGGTCAGTGGAGAGGCGAGGCCAATGGGGGCGTGGCCGGGCGGCCGCGCCGCCGGAGCTGGGCGCGATGGGCCCGGGCTGGCGGGCTCCGTCGGCGGCGCTGGTGGCCGGTAGCGTGGCGATCTTCGCGGGGCTCCGGCGGCTGGCCCTGGCCCTGCCCCGGCCCGCTGCCGTGCGGAGCCGCCCCGGCCGCGCCTGGCGCTGGCTGAACCTCCTCGTCTCTTTCGCTCACTCCGTGCTGGCCGGGCTATGGGCCCTCTTCAGGTACCGGGCGGTTGGGGCGGGAGGGGGGTGCACACCCTGCGAAACGGGAGCGGGAGTCTGGACCCCTCTGCTGCCGGGTCCCCCTGACCCCAGCGCCCTGCCTCTGACCCCCTCCCTCCTTTCCTCACCCCCAGCCTCTGGCACGCCCCGGAGCTGCTCTCCGACATCCAGGACGGCTACAGCGTCTCAGGGCACCTGCTGGTCTGCTTCTCCTCAGGTAAGCTTAGAGCAGGGCAGGGCGATGGCTGCAGGCACATCCTGGGCTCTGCCCAATCCCTCTCCAGCCTCTCCCAGCACGCTGGGCTGTGGGGAGTCCTGGCTTAAGGGCCGGACAACTTTCCTCCGTACCTCCTGCTTTAATCACGAGCATGGAGCCTGCAGACTTCCAGCCCCTGGGGCCTGGCCATCACCCCACGCTCAGACAGGGTGGAGGTGCAACACATGGAGCATACTCACAGCACCCTCCTCCTCAGTGCTGCTCCCCCTTACTGCAGCAGGTGACTGTACCCAACCCAGATCCCCTCAGTGCTCTCCGTCCCACAGGCTACTTCATCCACGACACCCTTGACATCATCTTCAACCATCAGTCCCGCTCATCTTGGGAGTACCTGGTGCACCACGCCATGGTGAGTGTGACCCTGGGGAGGTGAGGGGCCAGAACACAGGGTACCACACACACCCCAGAGCTCAGCCTATGCAGGTTTCGGATGCAATGGCAGGGCAAGCTGGAGCCCTTCCCTCTGCCTCACCCTGGCTGAGAGGTAGGCTGCACATCAAGGCAAGGGTGCCTGGAGGGGCAGGACTCCTGCCAGCATCAGCTCGGAGCGCCGGGAGCCAGACAGGCTGCCGCACCAGCGAGGGAAGAACTCCCCAGCACAGGGAGGTGGAACTGGTCCTGGGGGAACTGGCTCTCCAGACTGGTTCTCCAGGTGCCTGGGGGGCTGCGGGGATGTCTGTGTGTGGGGAGCAGCACTGTGTGGTCCCACTTAAGGGTACACCCAGACCAAGGCAGGGAAGGAGTCACCTTCCCCAGGGCGAGGAGAGCTTACCTTGTACCCTATGTGTGTGTTCCCTAGGCCATCTCTGCCTTCGTCTCGCTCATCATCACAGGCCGCTTCTTGGTGGCAGCCATGCTGCTGCTGCTGGTGGAGGTGAGCAACATCTTCCTCACCATCCGCATGCTGCTGAAGATGAGCAACGTGCCTTCCCCAGCGCTCTATGAGGCCAACAAGTACATCAACCTGGTGATGTACTTCGCCTTCCGCCTGGCACCCCAGGCTTACCTCACCTGGTACTTCCTCCGCTACGTGGAGGTGCAGGGCCAGGGTGCTTTCCTCACCGCCAACCTCCTGCTGCTCGATGCCATGATCCTCATGTACTTCTCCCGCCTCCTCCGCTCCGATTTCTTCCCCTCCCTGCAGAAGGGCTCTGCGGGGAGAGATGTGGATGGTGAGAAGTTTCTGATAGACTGAGACATGTGCGCCAAGGGGGGCCCAGGCTCTGGCTTCCGGAGGTTTTGGGCACTTCCAACCTGCTCTGATGTGCCTTAGGGCTTGCTCCGCAGCCCCAGGCTCTGCCTTCACCTGCTCTGCCGCCTAAAAGCACTTCCCTGCCGGACCAGCCCAAAAGCCTCTCCTCGCTGCAGGGATGCCACCAAAACCAGGGGCACGGCCGATGGAGAAGCAGCCCAAGCCGGTTCCCACGCGGGCAGCTGCAGGGCCAGGGGTGGCTGCGTTCCACAGCTGATGGCCTGAGAGGGTTGCGAGGGGAGGGACGAGTCCCTCCCGTGGTGAGGTTGGGTGTTATGTGCATTAAAATTGGTCTGATTACTGCTGCCGCAGCATGCCTGGGCTGGCTCTTCTGTGGGGCAGAGCAGGGTCAGGGAAGGGATGATGGGGACAGAGTGATAGGAAAGGATGTGCCCCCATTCCCAGAGGAGGGCTGGCAGTCCCCAGGGATGGAGAAGACACCTTTCTGTTCCAGGCACCCTCCAGAGATGCACTCAAGCCTCTTGGTCCCACCAGCTCAGCTGAGCCTTTAAGCAAGACCCCATCCCTTCCATGGATAGGTCCCTCTTCTCCCTCTTCCAGAGGGCCAGGGCTGAGCAGGGGAAGGGAGCCAGGAGAGGTATGGAGCCTTCCTGCAGTCCCTGACCTGTCTCCTGCCTGGCGGCACGGAGCCTGCCTGCTCCGCATGACTCACCCGGCAGCCACGTGAAGTGGAGCTGGCATGGGAAAGCCTGGTGAGGCCACGGGCTCTTCCTGGAAGACTGCTGCGTGTTTGCAACCCCCCCGGAGTGCTCTTCATTGGCACAAAGCAGCTCCAGCCTCCTGTGAGGGCGCTGGGTCCAATCCTGCAGCAGCAGGACCAGGCTGGCTCTAGCAGCATCCCCAGAGCAGCAGGAGGAGAGAAGGGGGGGTTCAGCTTCCTGGGGCAGTGGGGCCAGAACCAGCCCAGCCAGTCCTGTGGAACACCAGAGCATCGGGAAGGCAAATCCTGCTGACGTGACAGCTCAGGGATCACATCGGACTGGCATAAGCAGTATGGCTTAAAGGGACGCAGCTCCAGGACAGGATCCATCCTACCAATCCCACCACCACCGCAGCTCAGGCAGACATAAACTGGAATAAGCTGGTGGTTAAGTGGGAGCAGCTGGGGAATCCCACAGGGCTAGGACGCTGCTGGGGCTCCCTTGATGCACTGACACCATGGAAAGTACTGGGAATAGCCTGGCAGCTGGAGCAGTCAGGATACTCTGGATGTGGGCAGGGACCTACGCCAGCTTCAAACCCTCTGGAGCCCCAGCAGGGCACAGCCTCAGCAGCACATCCTGACAGATACACATCTGTCCAGCTGCAGCTGAAGCCCCATGGCCTCTGTGCACCAACTCCAACTACAGATACCCCACAGAAGCTCAGATCTGTTTCTCCTCACCCCAGTTGCTGCACCTTTCCCCTTGTCTCCCCACATGGAGCAGGTATGTCTCCATCCTAGCTCAGGGCACCAGCACACACTCCCACCACACTTACAGCAGCATGGAAGGGTCAGGCATGACAAGCCTTCCCTGTTTTCCCCATTGCCTGCCTGGCTTCCAGCCGGATCATCTCCCAACAGTGCTGGGGCAGCTGTGGACCAGGCCAGCTGCCAGTCCGGAGCAAGGGGCAAAGCACAGGGGAGCACAGAGCCAGCCTGCAGCAGCAGGCACCGTGCAGGGTCAGGGTAGACTGCAAGTCATGCTGATGTGAAATCAGTGTCTGTGCTGCAGCACAACCAGCTCCTCACCCCAGCAGCAAGCCCAGCTTTGCTCCAGGAAGGACACCTCTCCCCCTTTGTCTTTCTTGGGGTGACTACAGCTGAGGAGGCAGCACAGGGCTGAGGCAAAGCTCTCTGAGCCCCTGCTGCTGCCCATCCCCTTCCCAGACCATGGGGCAGGAGGTTGGGCTGCTGCCTGGGAACCATCCAGGGAAGACATGCTGCTCCCTCCGGGTGGTTTCTCATCCCTCATCTCCTGCCTCTCCTCCCAGCCTGGCTGAGCATCCCACAGGGCCAGGGAGAAGGGGGTGCTTCCAAGCAGCTCCCACCTCCAACCCCAGGATCCCAATTCCTCAGACAAGGTGAGGGTGTGATGGCAGCTCTGAGCACTGGGTTGAAGGGTCTCAAACTAAGGGCCACACAACCCAGCACAGATCCTCAACCCTGTGGCAGCCTTCCCATCCACCCCTCTCCTGCACACACATACAAACCACTCCCCAGGACTCCAAGAGGCTTGAAGGAACTCCATGTCCCATCCCTCAAGAGCTCAATTAGCCCAATCAGTATTTGGACACAGCTTTCAACACCTTTCTCACTTGGGTCTAACTCCACATTCAAGATCAAGCACCTTTAAAAGCTTATCCATTCTTTGCCTCCCTTTCCTGCTCACCCACATTCCTGCAACTCTCCAAACACTGCCAAGCCAGTTTCATCTACAAACGTGAGGAAGTAAAAGACTGCCAAGGCAGGAAGAGTTTGAAAACAGCCGTGATGAGGACTGTGAACCTCTGGGGTTAGAGGAACAGTGCTCATGGAAACCAGGCTGTGATTCACACACTGCAGCCAGGGAAACAGAAACACAGCACCTGCACTACTGGATTAGCTTGAGGGCTTCATCAAGTGAGGCCTGCAGCAAAACAAAGAGCTGATACACTTAGAAGTGGTGTGACACTCTGCTTGTGCCAGATCTGGAGCATTCACACGTTTCTGTTGTTACTGCCTCCCCCTGGGCACTCAACAGCCTGGGATGTGCTCCACAAGGAAGGACACCAATCACAAACACATACTAATTGCACAGTGCAAGAAAATGCAGGATGATACCAGAGGTTTGAGGTAAACAGAGAGATCTGAGACCCGGGGGACAGTCACCTCATGTTTTACCCACAGCAGGGGTCAGCGATGCAGGAGATGCCAGCAGCAGGACAGCACCACTCCCTGTGTGATTCCCCAGGGAGCAGGCAGCTCTGCCCACCCAGTGCCAGGGAAGCAGACAGGAACCCCCTTCACTGAGTGAACCCAGAAGTTGGTTGGGTGCTCTCTTTCACACAGGCTGTGCTGGCACAAAACACAAGAGCCCCTCAGTGGTGTCACAAGGTTTATTCTCCTGCCTGTACAGTCCTTGGTAGATGCAGTTTAGATGATTCCAATCTGGAAAGAAGCAAAGCATGTTAAAACAGATGTTACAGTGGCAGGAAGGCAGAGCCTCCAACCAGGTATCACTGCATCTCCCCAGCATTCCTGTCCTCTGAGCACAGGCTTCTTCATCCCAGACCTGCCATTATACAACAGCTTTATGCATTTAAACCACAGTAACTCGCACTAAGTCACATTGCCTCTTGCCTACCCCAAAACCCTCAAGGGCTAAACTGCCCACCACTTCCAGCAACACAGCAGTGGTCTTGCTTCGGAAGCCCTGGATCCTGTCTTACTACAAGGATACCCCAAAGTGCTACTATGCCTGAAGCACAATCCCTCATACATACACCAGGACAATCAAAGTGGAGGAGATACAAGACAACCAACATTTCTCACCTTGTTGGCTACATCCAGTGCATCGTAATCTGGAGCCAGTCGGACGTAAGCTTTCTTCTCTCCATCAGGCCTAGAGCGGAACAGGGGACATCAGAACAGAGGCACACCACAACTCCCACATGCTCCACCTTCCCACTGTACCAATGTGCATCAGTGGTTCCTTTGGAAGCATCACTGTAGTCAGTGAATAACAACGTTTACATCATTTGCACAAGGCTTTCTGGGTGTTAGAAAAGCTCCCTGGTGAAGCCCCTTTGGTCTGCCACCATCTCCCACTCCCACTCGAGATGTGCTCAGTCACAAAGTGCATCTCTCAAAGCTTTAACAGTGAATCACCAGAGCTCAATCACCACCAATGACCTATTCTCCACCTCTTCTCACCTAATCAATGTGTTGACCTTGGCCACATCAATATCATAAAGCTTCTTGACAGCCTGTTTGATCTGGTGCTTGTTTGCCTTGACATCTACGATGAAAACAAGGGTGTTGTTATCCTCTATCTTCTTCATGGCAGACTCTGTGGTCAAAGGGAACTTGATAATGGCATAATGGTCCAGCCTGCGAAAGGATAGAAACCCTCTGGTTAACAGGAGGCTGGAAGAAGCCATTTCTGCTCTTCAAGGGTTTTCTCAGGGGTGCATCAGTTGCCAAAAAAAGTCTCATCACAAACTCTCAGGCTTTGGTCGCTTGAAATCATCACTTGCACCCCAAACACACACCCCCCCCCCCGGGCTCTGCTCAGCTCCCACGGTGGGGACACTGGCAAGGTCTCACCCTGAGACCTGCAGCAGAGTCCGTAGGGCCCATGCACAGGGTTGCTCCCACCCGACACAGCCCACAGCAGGGCAGAGCCCGGCTCCCCACACACGTACTTGTTTCTCCGTGGGGCGCTCTTCCGGGGGTACTTGGGCTGCCGCCGCAGCCGCAGGGTCTTGGGCCTGCGGAAGGTGGGCGATGTGCGGATCTTCTTCTTCTTGTGGCTGTGGACCCCCTTCAGAACGGCCTTCTTGGCCTTCAGCGCCTTCGCCTTCGCCTCTGTCTTCGGAGGCACAGCTACCGTGACAAATCAGTCAGCACAACCGGGATCTGCAGGGCCAGCATCTGCTCCCCTGCCTGTCCTAGCGGGCCATCGCTTCCCCTTGTCCAGGGGGAAGGGTCTCATCAAAGGAGAGCTTCCAAAGGACATCCAGGACCGCCCCCCCCCCCCCCCCCCCCCCCCCCCCC
>NDXB01020672.1:79867-110786 GCA_002631895.1 Agapornis roseicollis
GGGGGGGGGGTATTGAAGGGGTCCGAGCTGCTCTTTGTTGCTCCCACTGACCTCTGCCATGGTCCTGGGCACTGGGGACACAGCTCCTGTCCCCACAGCAGCACGGGGCAGAGCCCTGGTTCATCTCCCCTGCTATAGAGCTGCAAGTCCCAGCTCACGGGGCTGCTCTTCTCTGGAGGACCTGTCCACGGATTGCATCACCCCATCTCTTACACTCAACCCACAGCCTTGTCCCAGGGCTCCCCAACACCTCCAGCCCCCAGCAATAGCGAGGAACAGGGACCTTGTCTCCTCAAACCCCATCAAAATGCTCTTTGGAGTGGGACAACAAAAGCTTTTCCAGCCCTGGGACAAAGGCAGACGCTGCCCATGTCCATGGATGGTGATTACCCCTGGGCTTGTTCCCCTTGCTCATAACCAGGCTCCTATGGTGAGGACAACACCCTCCAAAGTGCTTCTGAGCGAGGAGCATGGCTCAGCACAGCATCCCCAGGGAGAGCGGGAGAAAGATCTTCCCACACCACATTCCACAACAGGAACAAGCCGGAGCAACAGGAGCTCTGTCTCCCATCTTGCTACACATCCTTGGAACATCAGAGACCCAGAGAGCAAAGCTGCTCCATGCAAACCCCACTATTCCCAAAGGACCACACATTGCAACCCCCAATCCCTGAAAGACGCAGACCCCGTAAGCCCATGGCTGTAGGATGAATCCCACCCTCTGGAGCACCGCTACTGGGTGCAAAGTCCTCATGGCCACCACAGCAAGCACAGATGCGGGGCCTGGAGGCAGCTTCCCAAAAGTAGAGTTTTTATTGAGGGTAAGGGCAAAACTAAACCCGAAAGAGAGCCAAACAAAAGGGAGCAGGCACCACATAACCAACCCCAGCCCTGGGCCCAACGCTTCCCTGTGGAGGAGCTGCTCCCGCTCCAATTCCCATTGTATGGAGTTCAGAACATAAGCAAAGAGCATTAAGGTCAGTGCAGCAGCCCCGGGCCACACACATGTCCCCAGCCCGGCCTGCGGGGGGGGGGGACAGCACCGTGGCAGCCCCCCCAGTACTGCAGAGGAGATGGTGCCCAAGGCAGGACCTGCATTTCTCTGTGGAAACAACTTTGCTTTGGCTCCTGGGTCGCTGCCATTCTTCAGGAGCATTTACATGCAAAAAAGACCTTTGTTTTCTTCGGATCTGCTGTTCTTGCTCACTTCCTAGAGAGAGGAGCCTGACCAGGAGGCCTTGGAAGGAACAAAGGCTCTGCTTCCATAGAAAATCCCTACTAACAAAGCAGGAGAGAGGCAAGTGTGTGCAGCAGCAACAGGAATGGCTCTCGGTGCTGCCACCACCACAGTGGGCTGTTTCTGACATGACCAAAGTTATCCAACATTACCTGCCCCTTCCCAAGCCCCTTCCAATACCTCTCCCAGCCAGAGAGACACCAGATTCCAGGAGGTGTCCTGGAGATCGATGTGATATCTGTGTAAGATGCCTCCAAACCAAACCATTGTTCATCAGCACAACAGAAATCAGCTTCTCCTGGAGAGCTTCAGCACACTCCGAGCAACAAAAGGAAGAAGGAGCATCCACTTCCACCACTGAACTCCGCTTCTAAGCAAATCCATCGCTAAGTGGAGAGGGCAGGCAGGCAGCACGGGGTGCAGGCAGGCAAGTTCTCAGTTAGAGCTCAGTAGAAACACTATTTATTCACCCCTCTGGGTTACAAGTGGGCAGGGTTAAGCAGATATGGAGCAGGATGCCATGCACGCTGGCTGCTTCGTGTTCTCCACCATAGGAGCAGCTGTGTTCCAGCCCCCTCTGTCTGGCCCGTGCTTGGGCTGGCTGCTGGTGGCTGCTGTTCTGCTTTGCAGTCTGATTAGAAAAGAAAGAATAAATCAAAACTAAATAAATATTGTTCCAAAAAGAAGCCAAAGGAAGGAGCAAGCCTTTGGTACGAGAGCAAGACTCTGAGCTCCAGCGCTGCTGTGCTGGACCCCTATGAACACAGCCAGAGGTTGGCAGAGCACGAAACCATGGAACAAACGAACCACAGAGACTGAGAACTTGGGTTTGCTTGACACAACCCCCGTGGTTTCTGTGCTCTCAGGGCTCAGGGAGATGACAGTCAGGGTTTGGGAGAATCCAGATGTAACAGGCTCACTCTAGGTCCATGGTCTGCGCTTTCAGCTACGTTTGCTTCCTAGTCTTTGTGGTGAAAGCAGAACTGCTGCGTACGGACAAGAACAGACTCGTTTGACATCAAAATTACTTTGCTGAGCTTCCCAAATGGTGAACCAGGGCCTAGAACACAGAGACCACTGCAATGTCCCTCCTATGATATAACTTTTTATATATAGTATATATATTTAGACCAGCCCTGCCAAGTCTATTCATTCGCTCAGGTGCACGTCACTAAGAGTCACTTCCCATGATGTATAAAACAGGAGTTATGTGGCTAAGGGAAGAGAAGGTGTTTTCAACTGTTCACTCTCTTCTCCCCTTCCCAGAAGAGAGTGGAGGTGTCAGGTCAGGTCCAGCAGCACCTATCGATCCATCTCATCCAGCAGTGGTGTGGCATCCCCAGCGATGGACATGGGTGTGCTCTCAATCATGGGGCTGGGAGACGGGCGAGGAGTCAACCTCTGCTTCTGTTTCCTCCGTTCAGCCTCCTTCTCCTGCAGCCACTGCTCGGCCATCTTCCCCCAGTCGATGGCAGCGTGATTGGTGGTCCTGCAATGACACAGGCACAACGTCAGGTACATGGCAGGAGAGATTCCAAGCCCTCCCTCCCCAAGGATCCCATGCAGGAAAGGTGCAAGGCAAGCCCAGCACACAGAAACCAGGATGGGACACACAGATACACACAGCACTGGGGTCACTCACTTTGGCTGCTGCCTCTGCCTGGAGCTGGATGATGGTTGGGACTGTGTCTGGGACTGCGTGGACTGGGGTGTGGTGTTGGCCTGGAGCTGGTACTGGGGCGTTGTGATCGGCTGGCTGGGGGTAGTGTAGGAGTAACTGGGGGTCATCAGAGGGGTGGCCACCGGTTGCTGTGCTGGAGTTGTGAAGACCTGCAGAGAGCAGATGGTGTTAGAAGACAGGGCAAAACGGGCTGGGCTCTGCCTTGCCCTGCTTGCCCAGGAGGCTAGTGCATGTCCTCACTGTGCACTCCCAGCCCTGCTGGAGCCCCTCATCTGGGCAAGGAGAAGTTTGCAGTGACTGTTGCCGAGGGAATGGGGGCTGCAGGGCAGAAGGAACAACACCCTGCTGAGCACAGGGCATTTGTGCCCCTGAGATCTCCTGTCACCCACCCAACCTGGCCACCACATCCTGCCTTCCTTCTTCACCTCACACAGGGTACAGGGGAAGATGCTTAAGCCAAGCAGAGGTAAGGGCTGTAAGAAGAGATGGGCACAAGAGACACTTGGGGCAAGCTAGCAGGAATGATGTCCCACAGTGGGCTTGAAGAACAGATGAATTGTTCCCTTGTGAGCACAGCAGCTTCCGAGATGGCTCCTTCCCAGTTCCCAAGCTGGCTGGCTCAGCCCAATGGAGCGTTTAGTCTCTGCCTCCTGGCATTCATCTCCCTTTTACTTCAGATTGTCTTGATGATTAACACATTGGGTTATGCATCTCCCTGCCTCTCCCCAGTATTGACTGTGCCAAACTCCATGAAATCCTCCCAAGGTGGTCTAAAAGAGGATCACTCCTCCCTGCAAGCCTTGTCTTGCAGCACCTCTTCATAAGGTCTCTAATGGCTGGGTGTGTTTTTTGTACCCAGTTCTTCTGCAGCTGGATTTAGCCTTGATGGAGCTGGCAGTGTGGGCTGGGAGGAGACAGGCACCGACACACGAGGAAAGGCTTCAGTGTAAGCTGAATCTGTCCAATTCCATCTTATTCCCTACAAAGCCCCCGGGTATTGGGTCAGGCTGAGGTGTTCTCCTGCCAGTGCAGCTCGGAGATTAGCACGCTGAGCTGAAAAGCCCTGCAAGCAAACTCAGCACATAGTTTCACAGCTAATCTCTTCCCCTGGCAGCTCACGTTGCCAGTTCAGGGGCACAATCAGGAGGTTGTGCACCCTCACTGTTGGACCCCACCTCTCCACCCTGCCACATTCCTTGGGGGCCAGACCCAATCTGCTTCTTGCTTCCACTCTCCCCAGAGCAGGACTGTGTAATGGGCCTCCATCTTCAGCCACAGAAGACAAAATGAAACCTGGTACAAGAATCCAGCCACGCTCCCACTGGGTACCACAAATAGGACCCAGGCAACAAGTAACCCCTGAGGCTCCCAGTGGAGCCCCCATGGGATGGTTTCTAGCAGTAAGGAGAAGCCATGCAGCACCTCCTCTTTACAAGCCTCACAGAGTCACAGAATACCAGAGTCAGAAAGAATCTCAAGGACCATCTGGGTCCAACCTTTACACTTAAGTGACACCTACATGGTACGCGCTGCTGCCGCCTCCGCTGCCTCCATAGCCATACTGACTGGATGCCCACTGTGCAGGGGTGGCATTTGGGTTCTGTCCCTGGCCTGTCACAGCAGCAATGGCACTGAACATCTGGGAAGTCATGTTCTGTGGTAGAGCATTCACTGCACGGGTCAGGTCTGCAAGAAAGATCCACCACTTAGACAAAACAGAGCTTGGATGAAGAACCCACACCCCAGTTCCAACCAGGAAAGGCCGGCACTGACCTGCCAGGTTAATGTTAGCTGGAGTAGCATTAATGGAGGCTGGAGTCCTGGTCCGACTGCTGCTACTTGGGGTAATACCTGTATGAAATACAAAGCAAGAGAGGTGGATTAGCTCTCCTGGAAGAGCAGCTGAAACTCAGGATTTGAATAAGCAGGCAACAGGCTATGTTACCAGGGAATGATGTGAGCAGAAGGCTAAGGGAGAGGAAAGGGGCAAGCCCAACATCTGCTGCAGGGCCACTTGGCTGAAAGGCAAGACAGCTGAGGCATTCAAGTTTTGGGATGCTCACCTGGAACAGGGTCCTGATAATGATCCTTAAACCATCGGAAGAGTCCGTTCACAGTAGGGAAGACCTGGCCCCTGTAGCGGAATCCTTCTGGTGTCACTGTCACATACTCTATCCTGTGAGGAGTGGTGAATGCAGGAGAGGACATGAGGTTGCAGACTGCTTCAGAGCCATACCTGCACCCTCACACTGAGAGGTCACAGTCAGAACAGGCATGGCCATACTGATAATGAACAGTCAGACCTACCCATTTTGTTGTCAGACAATTGCTCCAAAACACTATTCCTTTCCCAGCAAAATCTATCAATCTCTGCCTATACTCCTGTGACACCCCCTGCACAGGGCAGTGCTGCTTGTAGCAGCCAGCTGGTCAGAAACACAAGTCTCTGGGGTAAGATTTACTCCATCCATGGGTCCTCTACTGTCAGAAGGCCACAGCCTGGGTAAGGGAGGCATGACTTTTACAGGGATACTGACCGAGCTGGAAGGAAAACTGGCAGCAGTAAGCTGAGGTGTGGTACTGGCAGTACTCAACTGCAGATATTGGGCTTGCCTCTCATTTACCTTGGTTTGCCTCGAGGCTGATATCCCAAGAGGAATTTGCCAGGTAGATCTTTACAGGCACTAATAAAGTAGGGAATAAACGTTGGCTTCTCTTTCTTGGTCTTTATCAGCAGCTCTTCCAGCTTCTAATTAAAGAAAGAACAGAAATGCTCAAGGAGAGTCTACATTTCCAGCAATACACAGAGCCCACGGGTAGCTCCCTCCACGCTGTAATCAGCCCTTTTTCTTCCCAGCCCTGATGCTCACAATCCAACAAGGAACACTAAGCACAGTGCTTCTGTACAAGGTTGGTGCACAAATGTCAGCAGGTCACAGAAAGCAAATTACTCTCAGTGACATTTGCTGACAGGGCCACCCTTTGCTGCTCTGGCAGCACACTATACTCCCATTGCTCTCCTATCTCCACTGCTTCCAGACAGAATCTCATATAGCTGTAGCTGGAAAGTGACTGCCAAGCCCCAAGCAACAAAAGGAAGACCAGAGAGCACACTCCAGCAGCAGCTTCTGACAGACACAAAGAGTCTAAGACCTGTCCTGAGACAAAGAAATTTATGTGATACTCCTATATCTCCTACAGAAGTTTCTACATTCCAGAACAGGCTTACCTTCTTGTCGCCACCGTTGCAGTCCTGATAGTATTTGTGATTCAACAAGTCTCTGGCAAAAGAAGCCATTGGCTGGACATAGCGAGCAACAATTTCATCCAGGTCTTCAAACTCCTTTGAGGAAACACATTTGAAGAGGTATATAGGGTGCACAGTGAGGAACTCTTATTCTAGCATAAAGCTCTCAGACATACATTCTGCACAGCAAGATGCTCTGCAGGGCTCTTACCTCTGTGTTAATCCAAAGCATGGAGCCCAGGCTGAAGGCATTCTCCTTGCCCTCTTCTCGGACATCCACATGCTGGTAAATCCCATCATTCACCTTCCAGGTGACAGTCAGGTGGTTCTCCCCTTTGCTACTTGGCCGAATAATCACATCCCCTTGGTCCATGGTCTCCATCATCTTCTCAGCTTGCTTGAAGCTAATGTTGTGGAATGATGGGTGAGCAATTACTCTCTTGATGTACGCTAGCGAACAAAGCAGAGTGATTAGGTTTCCAAGAGGAACTGCTCCATTACAGCTCCAAGCCTAATTGTGGTTATTCTCCTGAAGCACCCTGAGAAGGTTAGCATTAAGAGGGAGAATAAAATTAGAGGCTTACTTGTCCGCTGTTGCTTCCTCTTCAGGTCTTCCTCTTGTTTGTGATCTGCTGCCTCAGAGTCAAAGTCATAGTAGGTGTCTTTAGGCAGTTTCCACTCATTGTTCTTATCCATCAGGTCTGAGGTCCTGCAGGTCAGGTCTGCACTGAACTTCTCAATGTCAATCTTCATAATCCTGCAGTGAACAGTCATTCCTACCTACAGGAGAGGGGCAGGCAAAGCTCATCAGCAGGTCTGGCTGGTGCACCAGCCTCCCTGTGCTACACAGCAATCTGTGTGGGGTCATGCTGCCAACAGGAGGTACAAACTACCTACTGATACAACCTTTAAAAGTGAGCCTTCAATTCAAAATGAAAATCAACTGATCCCCAAGATGACTAGAATCAAAAGAGATTAAAGGAAAAATGGGCAGCTCTCCAGCAAGTTACTACCTACGCTCCAGACCACACAGGAAACTGCATGTCTGGAGGCTGAGGACAATAAAGTTTGCTGCTTTACATATCTTTAACAATGGGAACTGCAAAACTGGACTTCAGTATGTACAAGAAAGCAGCTAAGTCTGTTTTTAAGCACAGTGGAAAACATCCAAAGGACTGCTGTAATAAAATGGGAAAGAAAATACCATCACAAACAGTGCAATGTCTCAGTCCAGTTAACCGTGCTGAAGTTAACGGCTCTTGAATGAAATGCTGAGACCTTTGAGCTCTCAGGATTATCCATCACCTGCATGGGATCCCAAAAGACAGCAGAGATTTTAAACCTCTGTTTCACCTTGTGATAAAAATACGTGATTCTGTGTCTTCCAGAACCCCAATCCCTGTCTTGAGCAAGGCCTGTAATTCTGGACCAGGAACTTTGACCTCCACAAGTGAACTGAGACAGAAGAAAAAGCTATGAGAGATGGAAAGTGACCCCTGCGTACCTAGAGGCAGCTTTGTGAACTCTTTAGAAAGCCAAAACAAAGGGCAGGTCTGCATTAGAATGCCTTCTGGTCTCCTAAACCCAGACTTGAGCCAGATGATAATAAATCCTTCTGCAGTGCAACCTGTTAACTGATTAACGTGGTTCCCACCAACTGCCAAGAGAGATTTGCACTGTGGGACAAAGGCATTAACCAGAGCCTGAACTTGCTGCTGATTCAAAGTCCTTCAATGAAAATAAGGTCTGAAAAGTCATTTAGGGAATGGCATTGTTAACCAATCCCTGAATCTTTGGTACTGGCTCCAGGCTCTTCCAGCTCTTGCTGGATATGTGGAAATCCACTGCTTTCATACCTTGACTCTTTCTTCTGGCCGCTTGACCACTTTATCACTAAGAAATTTTGTTGGGATGAAGCCAGCGACACCATTATCCAGACGTGTCTTCACTCCAATGGCCTGACCTGGGCAGGAACCGCTGTCAAAGTGGTTCCAAACCTTGAGCAAGGCAAAAGTAAAAGTCATTCAGCATGGAAACAAAACAGCCCCAGCAACAAACACTCAATAACAAGTCTAAAAGCTGTGTCAGCAAACTGGTGCAGCCAGCAAAGACATGTGGAAGGGCAGGCGACAGAGGACTTCAATGTGTGCTGCCCTATTTTGGTTCTACTCAGCTTATGGGTCTTTGCAACCAGGAAGGTCAGAACATTTTCAGATCCTGAACCCAAGCTTGCAGCTAGGGCTGGTTTCTAATGAATGCTATAGGGTTTTAAAGCCATGGATTACCATGGCTGGAATTCAGCAGTGTTTAGAAGAGACCTAAAGTACAGCTGCACTAAGCAGCAGGGAGTTCAGATAAGTTCTTAAAAGTTGAAAAGGTGGCAAAACAACCTTCTGTTCTCAGTGTCACAGGCAGTTTCTTTGCACAAGACACAATCCTAGACCATGAACAAACCTGCTTCATGTATCTGCAAAGAACTGGCCAGCTTAGCTCCAGGTCAATTTCCCTCTTAGCCCAATTCACTAAAATCCATAATGTAGCCATAAAGGAGCTATCAAATCTATACTGAAGCAATTAGTCTAAAGTGGAATAGACAGTTGTATCCAAAGGCCGCATTCAGACTGGGCACCGCAGGTACCTCGTCTCCCAAAAACCCTACAAAATGCTGAAGTCTGCTGATTGCAGGCTCTCAACAAAGGCAGCCCATGAGGAGCAGCAGCCCCACCTCGCTGAGCTCAGGGAAGTTATCCTGCTGACAGAAAGGACACTGCCAAAGGCCAGTTTCATCGTTCCGTATCGCCTGGTCGTAGCTCTCTCCTTGGGGCCGCCTGTGGGCTATGCCAGTCACATTGCAGATGATCATTTTACCTGTGGTGTGATGGGAGAGGAGAAAGCAAGAATGAACAACTGCAAGCCAACTGCAGGGAAAGGGAGAGCCCTCAATCTAAGGTAGTTGCACATGAAGGTGTTAGAAGACTACCCAGAAAAGCTACTTCAGACACATGTAACCATAGCTCCATCCCAACATCACATTCACTAAGATCCCTCTGCCCCACCTTTACACATCTTAAGTCAATTTAGGATGACAGAAACCAGGGATGTACCTATATAAAAAGTCTCTGGAGTTTCTTTGGTCAGCATATTGAAGACTTCTTCTGTGTTTGGAGAACGATACGGGGTTCTCAGGTCTTTGTACCTGCAGCTTAGTTCAGCTCGAATGTCATATAAAGTGATATGCTTGTCACCATAGCCCTGTGTGGTATTCAAAGGTTATAAAGCCATGATGAGCAGAAAGGAGGTGAGCATGGAATTCAGTGTAAGTTACTACAGAACTCAAGGAACTCATCAAACACCAAATTCAAAAACAGAAGAATGCAAGAAGAACCCACCATCAAACTCAGTTCCAGGATGCTGGGGTTGAAAGTACCAATACATTCAGAAAATAGTTAGGTAATTTCTGGGAGAACAGCTTAAAATGATCTCATTACTGTCTGTGGCCTCTTTCCTCCCTCTGCCCCACGTGTAAGCATTTACTAGATGACACTGAATACTCATACTGCCTGTTTATACATTTTACAACAGCTAAATGCTCGGCTCCTCCAAAGGATAAGGGTCACTAGCTATAAAACATAAGGAACTGAGCTGGATAGCAGAGCTTCCCTCTGGTTCTCAGCACCAGAATCCCCCAGTGCACCTGTCTTTCCAGTTCTTCAGCAAAAGCATCAAGATCCAGGTCCTTCAGACGCTCGGGGTTTTCCAAGATCTCCTCTAGAGCTCCTGCGGGATTAGCATCCTCTGCTGACTCATCATATTCCAAGGCATCCACTGCCATCTTTCTTGCCCATTCATAGGTTTCAGGATGGACCCTGGACCCATCTAGGACTTCGATGTAGGAATCAGTGCTGAAATAAAACAAGATTCAGACAAGGGTTCTGCAGGGTTCCAGTCTCACCTCCTTCAGCTCAATAATAAAGCACACTGTTGAGCACCACAACTGGCTGCACGGCTGCTCTGCCACTGCTGTCCTCTGTGGAGCAGACTACAAAGGACACAAGGAATTCTTCCTTGCTAATCAACAGGAACCAATGCAAGACATAAATTCCAGCCTGCAGGTCCTGTGCTGTAAAGATACAGCCAGGCATTTTGGATGTTAGAGATTTAGAAATTAGGTTACTGCTGTCCTCCAAACACCTCTCTCTTGTTCAGTTACCAATAGTCTAATGCTCTACAAAATTCCCAGTATTGCTACTAGTTTAAGAGGAAGCTGAATTGTGGAGTTATTCCTCAAGATTGGAACTTTCCTAAAGTAAAACACCATTGGTAGGACTAGCAGAAGCTAAGCCGAAGTGCACATGAGTTACTGATGAACATTCCTGCATTAGGGAATAACTGGTTTTAGTTTAGATCCTCTTGATCACAAAGGGTCTTTCAAACCTATATAATGAATGCTGTGCAGCTCACATTGCTGTATGAGTTTAGCTGCCCTCAGGGATCAGATTAATAACCAACAATACCGGAACTTGGCCAGGAATCAGAGGGGCCACGCAGAAATTCCTGGGATATGGGCTCCAGGGTACAAAACTGCTTCAGCCTTTGTTCATTCTAACTCCATACCCTGTATGACACTGGATGCGCTCCAATACCCACCTATCACCCAGTGATGCTGTGTCAATCTTGATGAAGCCAGCACAGTTGATAAACACCTTGGGTCCCATGTGGCACATGGTAACCAGCTGGGTCCTGTTCTCCAGACGTGTGTTGTTTTGTTTTAAGATCTGGAAAGACAGGGAATAGCATAAACCTTGCCATTCAAACACAAGGGTCCTCCAGGAAAAGCAGAGGACTCACACTGGACACTGCAGTGTTCAAACCATCCAATATAAGCTTCAACAACTCAAACTGTTGTCCCCTGCCTGCATGTATGAAACAAGATGATTGTACATGGAATAGCATAGGCTTTTGGGAAAAGCATAGGCTTCTTGCCTTGTGTTTTCTACCATATGAAGGTGTCTTGCTACTGTTAATAGTGCATCTATCCCTGTGGGTTCAGGAGCTACATAGGACTGATGGACCTGCTTGGGTCTATCAAGGACCCAAGCCTTTGCATAGCTTCAGGGTTGGGTGCAGTGAGATAACACCTACTAAAACACATGTCAATGGAGCTGTCAGCTGCATCTGGCACACGGGACCCTGACTTATCTCCTAAAAGCATTGCTATCAGGCCACATGATGCACTGTTCCTGCAGGCAGGGACAGAAGGCTCCTTACCTTTAGCAGATGGGTGCCTTTGCGTGGTCCCAGGCCACACACATACTGCAGCAAAGCCTGGCTGTGAGGGTGAGCAATGGCCCGATTGACATCCACTCCCACCTCATTCACACGGTTTATGAATTCGCAGTAGAGGGCATTCAGCAGCTCCTCCTTCACCACATGCTCCTGACAGAAAGGAGAGGTGTTAGCCTCACAAGGAGATGCCTGCAACACTTTGCCATAAGCAAGCTGTGCCAAACATAGCATGCTGGCTCTCGGGAGTTGTGCTGTGCCTCAGTTACCCCTCAAACAGCCTAAAGGCAGGAGGCAGATGAGTTAAAAGAGGTAAACAAAGGGTGCTGTGTAGCCTGAATATTGCATAAACCAGGCAGAACATGCATGAGTTCAATCTGGAATACTTTTCTTTGACAACAAACTGTCCCAGGCCTCCCAGACAACCTTCTCTTGCAGAGAAAGATCTTCCCTGTCCGAGGATCTCATGAAGATGTTACCTGCAGAGGGTGGAGCTTCAGGCAGAGAATATCCTCATCAGAGCTGCAGACCTGGGCAAACTCTATGAGAGGGTCCTGGATGCGGCGAGCAAGGGAGACAGCCTGACGCAGCAGAGGAGGGTAATCCCTGAACTCGTTCTGCAAGAGAATCAGGGAGAACCCTGATGGTGTTTTCACACTTCATAGCACAAACAGCAAGACACATCAGATGGGGATTGGACCAAGGGAAGCATTTGGTGCTCAGCACAAAGAGAGCTGTGGTCAGAGGCTTCCAAGAGCTCTGCTGCAAGGAGGAATGAAACAACTCCACTCACTCAGCTGAGCAAGACTCAAATTTCAGACCACATCAATATCTACTCTGTACCTCTGCTGGTGCTGATCTCTCCAGGGAAGCCTAAGTAAGATGCTGTGCCTTGATCCAAAGATCAGTATGTCACTGTCTAGATGGATCACATGAGGCAGAGGATGATGCAAGGTAAGGCCAGCACAACAGAGGATGAGACAGCACAAATGAACAACAGACTAAGGGATAGCTGAAGTAACAGAAAGTTCACCTCAGACTTCTTGCTGTTCATGTAGAGGATGGCCAGTTCATTGTCCACCAGCTCCACTCCAATAGAGGACAGCTGCTGCCCTTGATCCAGCTCATGAACAATTCTCTTTACATCCTCCATCAGCATCTGAGCATCCCTAGGGAAAGACAGCCAAGGAGATTGAGGGGGGAGAGCAAAGCTGGGTCCTGGGATCACTTTGGGAGATAACCCCATGGCCAGAAACAAGTGAAATGTGGACAGGCATGAGGGAAGGACTGCAAGGAGACTGAGAAGTGGAAGAAACACAAAGACTGACCTGTTCTCGCCTGCAATTGTCACCACATGAGGCTTCTTGTTCAGAAGGAATTTTTTCAGGGTTTCAATATCCTGGGCCTGGAAGGGGAAGTGAGACAGGTCAGAGCAGAAAAGCTGGAGAGTTTCTGTACTGAGCTAGTCCTGGGTACTCAACCAGTCCTGGCTTCCTATTTCACAGAGTAAATCCTCCCCTAGTGCCACCTTGATCTGCCATCATACCACGAACATGGCTGAAGGCCTTCTCCACAGGCCAGCCTTGCAGCTCCTGACCACTGTAAGGTCAGACAGGAAGGCTCTGCAGAGGTGTCGTGGTGAAGACAGTGTGAAGACTGATGGCTTCACACTGGTATTACAGAAAATCAGTGAAAGTCACAATGGAAGTCAAAAGTCTGCCCAAGTGCCACTCCCCATAAGAGGAGCAGAAGAGATGAGCTGGAATAAAACTGGAACCAACTCTTCTGCCAGCAAAATTACAGGGTGGGGAAAAGGCAGTATGTTTGCATGCAAGAGTGGCAAGGCCTGGGCTGTCTTCAGGCCGACTATTCCTCTCCAGCCCACAGTGGATTGCATGGTACCAAAACCAACATGCAGACATTCATCCCAACAATAGCTGCACCATGGCTCACCTTCTTTTCCCTCTCTTCCTCACGCCAGGCATTCCTTCTCTTAGTGAAATGTGGCAGTCGGAGGAAGTCTGTAACCTCACCCTCTCCATTAACAAGGGCGCAAAACACAGGGTGGTCCCTGCAAAACAGAGATCACTCAGACACAGTGAACTGCTAAAGCTGTACATGGATCCAGAGGCAATTCCTGTCCTCCTACCTGGCTGAGGAAAAGGCAATGCCTAGCACCCGAATCCCCTTCCCTTGGTTTTCATCCATGAAATCATCATCTTCCTCCACTTGCTGATCAGGACGATATGAAGCTACTTTTAACCAGTTGTACAGTTTCCGGCTACAAGCCTGGTAGAACAGGAAAGCAGATGGAGAAGTGAGAAAATCCACTGCAGGTCCTTCAACAGAGCCATTTTCCAGAGAGACAGTCACAGAATCGTAGAATGGTTTGGGTTGGAAAGGACCTGAAGATCAGCCAGTCCCAACCCCCCTGCCATGGGCAGGGACACCTCACATTAGGCCATGCTGCCCAAGGTTCTATCCAGCCTGGTCTTGAACACTGTCAGGGATGGGGCAGTCATGGACTGCTCAAAGCAGCAGAACTGTACTCTGCCAGGATTGGAACCAGCTCTGCAGTACCATGAAGCCCATCTCCTGTCCCGATTGAGATGCCTGCTTTTCTTCTCCCACCTTGGGAAAGAACCAGATGCAGACCCCTGCCTACCTCCTCCTCCTTCCCAAGAGCCTGTGTATGGCTTGTCAGCAGTAATCTCCAGCATGCTGCAGGACTGTTAGCATTTGTAACCCCAGCTCTCCCATCTCACCTTGAGGACATAATCCTTGGCCTCCACCAGCAGCTTGTTCTTCAGCTCTTTAGCCATCTGCACATAGAGGAACTGGTTAAGGGACCGCTCAATGGCCATTGTACGCTGCCGATTCCACTCCTGCACCTGATGGCTGAACTCATCCCGGTAATAGAACTGCTTGATTTCCTCAAAGTATGTCTGGTCACTACCATAGCTGCAAGAAACAAGAGGAGAAGATATAAAAGGGCTTCAAATGCCTGCACTGACACCACCACTGGCAGATTTCTGCACAGGGATACAATAGCAGCAGCTTGGCTTCAGGAAGATGCCTGCAAATTAGAGACAAGAGCCAGTCCTTCCATCAAACACTCCTTTAGTTGCAAGAGCTATCCTGTGAGATAGATCACAGCCAAATGCCATGCTGGTGGCCTGATCAGCACAACACAGGGCAGCCCACAGCCACACTGCACAGTGTGGCTCCTCAGATGTGCAGGGAAAGAGCCAAGGAGCACAGAGTGAGTGTAGTTGGGGAAAAAAAGCATCACTTTTCACAAAAAATCCTAAGAAAGATATTTTTTAATTCATCTTAATGAAAACTTAAGCAGACAAGACCCTAAGAGGTTGCCTGACTTTAAGGTGCAAGAAAGCACCAGGCCATGACTTCCAGGGGCAGTTTGGGTTATAGAAGAGCTCTAACAGCACAGCAGCACTGGTTGAACGAGTTCTGCAAAGGCATGAATGGCACAGCCAGTGAGGACTCACCCCTCCACTCCTTTCATGTCAATGCTGATATCTATAGTGAGCAGTGCCTCGTCCTCTGCCAGGCTCATTTTCAGGAACTGGTCATCTCGCAGCTCCTTCACAGGCTTGTTCTTCAAGTATTTAAAGGAATAGGCATAGTGGGCTTCATCAATATCCTGGGAGAGGAGAGACAAGTCAGCATGCATGCAAGGCATTCGTGAAGAAAGACCCTTCTGTATACCCCAGCAGACAATGGTTTTTATTCAATACCCTGTTGCCCCTATGCCTGCCAGTCTGCATTTCCTTCCCCAGCAGGACACAGTGGAATTCCTTCCCAGTCCCAGAGTAACAGAGACTGTTCCAATAATTGAAGGCAACATCTTAACAGCAAGAATCAGGTCTGATGAAATGCTGAGACTAAAAATGGCAGCACACTGCTGAGCTGGCCTCTGCAACAGCCCAGCTCACACGCTGCTCTGAGATTCATTGAGTTGCCACTGACATGGGAGAGGGCTTCAGATGCAAAAAGAGCATTGTGTGTTATTTAGATCCTTCCCTGAACTGACCCATACAGTTGGAGCTCCCCTTCCTTACCTTTTTCCCCTTTTTGGTTGGTGAAATGTTGATTTTGGCTCTTTCTTGGAACGTCTGTCTCAGGACCTGCCTGACCAAAGGCTCCCTGGCTATCTGCAAAGCCACCATGTACCGGGCTCCTTCCAGCACAGCTTCAGGGCTTGGGAACTGACTAAAAGCAAAAAGGCAACATGAAGGCTTAGGACTTGAGAATGCTCCCAGATCCCCTCCCTTGTGTCACATCCACCCCCACTGACCTACACACATAATCCTTGGCCAGCTCCAGAGGCTCTGCAGGGAACTGCTCTGTCTCATGACGCTGGTAACTGTCTCGGAGGTTCTCTCCAAACTGCTCAGGAGTCAAACCAAACTTCTTAGCCAAGCCATCTGGTAACAGGAAAACAACAAAACCAATAAGGGCAAGCAGCTTATACTGAGCTAATCATCAGTTCTCCTTCTACAGGTAAGCCAATGCAAGCTCAGCATGACAGAGAGCAGCTCTTACCCAGCCCAGCTGTTTGACAGATGGTGTACATATCCCGCCGGGAAGCCTGCTTCAGCTCAGGCCCTTTCTGCTCATCATCTTCTGCATCCTCCCCGTCACCTATAGGAAGGATATGATGAGCAAGGCCTCTTTACAGAAGCATCCAGACAGATGCAGTGTGTCAGAAGTACAGCACAGGAATTAAACACAAACTTCATTGTGCATTAGATCCCCTAAATTCCACAAGCACATCTCAAAGGTCATAGTCTTAAAATGATTCAGGGTTAGAAAAAACACCCTGAAAACAGTATCTTCCATTCAGTTTCATTCTTTTGCAGATTGCACATTAAAACACACATCAAGGTGGCTGATCAGAGATGCCTGAATGAGCTGGAACTAACTTGAGGTAGAAGTGAGCAGCAGAGCTGCTCTGTGCAAACACACGGGCTTTTCAACAAACTTCCTTACCATTCTTTCAAACCAGGATTTTCAACCAGCCCACAATTAGGAGACTATCAAATCTGGGGACAAACCTTCCTCTTCTTCACCATCCTCTCGGATACGCTTTTGCTTCTTTCGAGCAGCCTTGGCAGCATTCTGCATCTTGGGGATGTCTCGCCCATAGTACAGCAGGAAGTGATTATACACGTCCTTCAGCTCGTCCATGGACTGCACGTCCTTCAGCCTATGGCATGCAAAGCCAGCATGTTACACCCTGCTTGCACCTGAGCCGTGGTCAGAGCACACAAGGAACCTGCTCTGCTACAGGTCACAGGCAGAAGGAGCACTTGGGCTCATCTTCCAAGAGAGACTCAAGTATTTCTCAGCACTGGCTTTGTAGTGAGGCTAAAGTCATTGTACTGCAGTAGCCAGACAGGCTGTGCTCTTTGGGCAAGTCAACACATACTTTAAATTGTTTTGGAATGAATGTAAGTCATGGAACTATACCTCTCCATGTCAGTAGTATCCAGGGCCCTTATTCCATCAGCCAAAGGCTTGTCTGGGTCAGCAGAGATTTGTTCATACTGATAGGCCTGCATCTTCTCAAACAGCCGTGTCAGGTTCTGCTTGCGGATCTTCAGCTGGGTCCACTAACATGAGAACAAAAGGCTTCCAGTGAAATGCACCATCACAGTGCATCACATCTGCCTCCTCCCTTCCCAGACAGGGACTCTCAGGATCACAGGATATTTGTCATACCAAACCAATCATCAAATCATTATCCACAGCCAAGCCCACATGTAACATGTGGCAGGTCTTATCTCACAGATGGATTGTAGTAATAGAAGAAAATAAATCAAGGTTTGGATTTTCCTGATAGAAGGTCACTACACAAAAGGAACTTGGTAAAGGGAAGGACTGTTTTGAATCCTCTGTTGTCAGATAACCCTTTACCACCACATGAGAGCAAACACACAAGTAACATGGGTAAAAAAAGCACACAAGGTCTCCACAGCCAAAACAAAATCTGCTGAAAGTACAAGGCTAGGTGGGAAGGCATGTTAAATACCGATAGGGTAACAAGCTGTGAAAACACTCCTCACCTTTTCATCCCACTGCCAGACCCTCCACAAGTCATTGATGTGCAGTTCTGGCTCCACATACTCTTTTCTGTAGAAGGCGATGAATGGGACCTGGATCAGAAATGAGACTCGTCACCACCATGCGGGAGACCAGGCTGTTCCTGGCAACCAGAAGTCCAGAGAATGCTCCTGTTCCACGTGGAAGAACAAGCTAATGGAGCAGCAGTGTAGGAAATATAACAAGCTATGCCCCAGCTCTTAAGACTGATCCACAAAAGAACACATCACATAAACGAAAGAGCTTCTGCAGCATCAGGCAACACCTCAGAGAACAGGTTGAATGGACTAAGCAAGACTGAAGAGAGTCTGAAATTCTTCCATCTCTGTTAACATCATTTGTTCAGGATCAGGGAAATACGATGACAGCAGCCCAATCAAACAGGCCTTAAAAGCCTGTGTTGTCACAGCTCATGTAAGATGAGCTGCACCAACAAAGCACCATTTTGCCACAGGAGAGGCAACCAGGTATCTCAGTCCCTTATAGTTTGCTGCCCTAAATGCTTCCAGCAGGCCTGCTAATCCTGTCTGGATAAGGAGACAGCCACTCAGACCTTGTCATGGCAATGGAGCAAAACTACCTCAAAGTGTTGATTTCTCATGAAATTCAGGGCTTCTTTAATCTTCTGGATGGTGCTGGGACCCTTGCGACTGAAGCTGCTACTGGCTTGTCCACGGTCGAGGTAGTCAGAACTTTCCTAAAAGGGAGAAGCATGTTGTGTTGCTTGTATTCCTAAGCTGACCTCCCTAAAAGACCAGCCTTAGGACAGCAGTCTTAGGAATGCAGGCTTAGGTACATGCTCTGAGTTTAGACCACAGAAAAGCATCCTAGCCCTGACTGGCTTAAAAGAAGAAAAGCAGCATCTGGGCAAAGAAACTGATGGTTAAAAGCATATGGCTAATACTGGTTTAGTTCTAAGTGCACAGTGGCTCAGCGATCTTTCAATCATTCTTAGTTATTCTTGCAACTTCTCTGTGTGCCTTTTTGTCCCATTTTGTGGATGTGAGAATAAAGATACATGTACGTTAAATGACCTGCTGAAAACCAGAAAAACACATATATGGGGCATCACATTCAGCAGTCCCCTGGAACAATGTCTCCAGACTGGAAATCTGGAAGTCAAGTAAGACACAAGTCCCAGGCATAGTCTTTTACCTGCAAGGAGATGGTGGGTGTTGCAAATGCATTCCTGTAAATCCAATCAGCTTCTTCCTCCAACTCATCGTCCTCAGCGTTCTTCACTGGGATGGATCTTAACTGTGGGGAGACAACAGGATGAGCAGAGGTACCTGCAACACCAGCTTGTGCTACCATCTTTCCAAAGGCCTGGAAATTACTACTTTGAGCTGCAGGTTGCCTGTAGGGCCTCAGTACCTCCCATACCCACTGGATTTTGCTAGGGACAGCACTGCAATATCTGTATTTTCTGAGCACACAAGAAACCTGCATCAGCTACAATTCTCTCAAAGGCTTGTGGAAAGGTCTGTAATGGTGTGAAATCTTTTGTGAGGATCAAGCCAGGGTATCCCATTCTTCCTACCAGACCCAAACCCTTGCAGTTACATCTTCTGCTGCAGACATAGAATAACAGAATATAAAGCAGCTCCAAACCCTCCCTGGACTTTTAGTCTCAGACACTTCTCTTTCAGGAGCCTGCTCTAATTATCACCAACATCCATGAGGATGACAGAATGTCTGAACAGGCCACATACGGCCAGATGACGTTCCAAAGAGCACTCCCTTGTGCTGTGCACACTGGTATGGGAAAAGAGGTCCTTCTGAAGAGCTGGCAGTTTCAGCTGTCCCTTTTATAAGGGAGGGTAACAAGTCTCCGCACAGAATTACATTAACATAAAGAGAGATGGATTGCTCAGTGAAAATCCAAATACAGAGTAAAATTAAGAGAAAAATATGAGATATCAGAATGATTCCCAGCAACACAAACAGGACTCTGCATTGAGAACAGTTTAAGCCCCAGCCACTTCGATTTTAGTGAGTTACAATTGGTATAGAACAGGTACGTGCTGGCTTGCAAATGGGTGGTCTAGAAACCCCAGCAAACCTCCTCCGACACTTTACCTCTTGTTATCCAGAGGTACAACTCAAGGGATTCCTAACAGCATCCAGCATAAAGGGCATCTCAGCAGAGCACAAGCCCGCGAGTACAACACTGGCACCCAGTGGCCAAGCAGAACCTAGGACCAGTGCTAAAACCGGGCTTACACAGCTAACACAATTTACAATGTCAGCAATACATCTCAACACTGAAATACCTTCTGACTCCCTCTTTCCTTACCTGGAACCTCTCAGGCATGTCTGTCATGCGGATCTCATTGTCCTGGTCTGTTAGATGACTGCTCTCCAGTTCACTGGGCTCATACATCTCAAAGATGCTCCGTCGGCTGACACGCTTCTTGGTGGTCTTCTTGGGTCGTACACGGGTCTCCCCTTCAGCTTCTTCATCCTCATACTCATACTCTTCCTCCATCTCCTCATCGTACTCATTGTACTTCTCAAACTCATCGTAGTCAAAGTCCACACCAAAGATTTCCTGGGCTTCCTGCAAAGCACTGGAAGGCAAAAAGCTACCATTTAGCCCCACAGTGAAGTTACAGAACACCCTTCTAGCCACACAGAAGAAGCCAGAGCACCTAAATCTAAGTTTTAGCTTCCCTCTAGGCTAAAAAATCATAGATTTTTTTAGATAAGCACACAATTCTTTGACCTTTACATGCAAACACCTCTCTTAGGGGACTGGTTTTGGTATCCTTGTAAAAAACCCAGGGAAGGAGTCAGACACTTAAGGAATCACAGACTAAAGGCTCCACGTTTAAATTTACCAGGTTCCTTTAGGCAAAGAGACCAGAAGTACCCAGCCACAAGCTGAATCACTCTGCAGTTGCAAGACTCAAGCTGAGCACCGTTTTTGAGGCTCCAGGCCAATTTCCACTCAGTACTTACGCATCTGTGTATCCAGGGAGCTTCTTTCGCCATTTTGGCTTCTTCAGAGGTTGTCCATCATCATCCACAATGAAGTCATCAATGTCTAGACATGGAGAAACAATTTGCTAGTCAGGACCTCACATATTCAACTGGTACTTCTCGCAAAGCTCAGCTCAGCCAATGCAACTATGAGCCTCTACCACAGGCCTAGGCTGCTGCTGGCTGTCAGTCTGCGAAGCTACTCACAGCATCTCCTACACCAACCTCAAACATTCCAGGAACCTGACCCACAATAACAAGCTATAATGAGCTTCCAGACACAGGCAAAGCCATCTGGCAGCTATCTGCAGCTCAGTGCACTGAAATGCAGTCAGAAAAGGCCTTGCTGCTTCAGGCAGCAGACAGAAAGAATTCTTGACACTCTTTCAGTATGGTATTAGCAGTGGCAATGGGCTGAGGCTCAAGTAAGGCAGGCATGTGCCATGTGCTGTGCTACTTGTTACTAAGCAGTGCCTTGACTGCCTTTCTTTGAAGCACTTCCGTGTTAGAGACATTCAACACCTCAGCATAGGTAATGTGCTTCTGGACAAAGTGGTTTAGATAAACTTCATTCTAAAGACTGTCCTAATCAGACCAAAATCAGCTTTACCATGACGGGGCTACAGCCTTTAGTTACTTGTAGCTCAGAGAAAGCCTTAATTTGGTTCCTGAGCCTAATGCTTTGGAGTAACTGACCATCCACACTCACCAGATTCATCTTCCTCCTCCTCCTCTTCCTCTTCTGGTGCAGCAACAGGAGCTTCAACAACTTCCCCTCCTTCCTCGCCTTCACCATCCTGAAAGATTTCTTCAGCAATGGCTTCCTTCTCATGTTCTTCCTTCCCATAGTCTTCCTCCTCATCATCCTCATCATCGGACATTTTCCGCACACGCCTGAATTTTTGCTGCAAGCAAAGCAGCTCATTAGGGCCCACAATTCCTGGCATGGACATGGGGCTCAGTGTGGCTTCTGCCAGGCCATGAATGCACTTCTCTGACAGGGAGCAGGATGGAGTCCAGCAAAGGTACACAGGGGAGAAGGACCATCCCCTGGCAGCCCTGCTGCAGGTACTCATGGGGCTCAGTGTACACACAACATAACTGCCTGCTGAGGACTGTGCCACCTGCATGCTGTCACCATCAGTGTTAGCCTGGCTTGGTGTGCCTTTAGTGAGCATTGTGGAAGGAGCTTTACAGCCCATAATAGCCTGTGGTGACTTTGAGGTTAGCACCACGTAGGAGAATGTTACTGGAAAACAGGCTCCCAAAACTGTCGTGCAGAGGTGAGAAGGGAGAAGCATGGCAGATTGTAGGAACCAGAAGTGTTCTGCAAACTCTAGGAAGCCAGGTCCCAGCTGCCTGGGCAGGGAAAGATCCCACTTCCTTCAAGCACTCATCCCCAAGAGGGCAGAGTAGACAGAAGGCACCTCTTGCTCAGTCCAGGCTCTTTCATGCCAAGACCCGTCACCCCATTAACAGCAGCACGGGAACACAACTCACTCTTTTGACTTTAACACCCAAGTTCTCTTCAATGAGATCAAAATCATCATCCTCCAGGCGGTCATCAAAAGCTAAGAGAAGAAAGTAGAGAAGAGTTACACTCTACTAAGCTGGGAATGGACCAACAGTAAGAAGGGTACAGCTCACCCAGCCCATGCAGACACCCAGGGCAGAGGGAGGGCTCTGCTCTCTGGCAGGACAGTGTGAGAGCATTACACTGTGACCTGCTATGAACAGTCATCATAAAACTCACTGCGCTTTCTCTTTTTGTGGCCAACATCATCTTCAGAATCTCCAGAGTCACTGCCTTCTTCCTCCTCCTCTTCTTCCTCATCATCAT
Source organism: Agapornis roseicollis (assembly GCA_002631895.1). Lineage (NCBI taxonomy): Eukaryota > Metazoa > Chordata > Aves > Psittaciformes > Psittacidae > Agapornis > Agapornis roseicollis. Next base: position 102,264 of record NDXB01020672.1, read on the forward strand.
CATCGTTAATGAATCCTTTCAGGTTCCCCTGCTCGTCTTGATCATCAAGATTCTCCTCCTCCTCCTCCTCATCTAGGGGGAAGAGCAGCAAGTGTTAAATGTACTCACTGGTTATCTGCCAAGAGTCCTTCACACTATCCACACAGAGAGTTTAAAGTGAACATTTCTACTGATGCAGAGCCCAGCAGCTGCTCTTGTCACAACCCCACCTCTTGACTCGTGATTTCATGCTCTTGCTGCAGATGGAACAGGTGGAGTGATCACACTGGATAACCCTCTGCTTCTACTGTTTACTACCAAACTGTGTGTCTGCAAGTGCCACGGGGGTGAAGCAGTGTATTTGCTGTTGCCAAATATAAAACCACCTAAGCACTTGAAAGAAAGGAGGCATTTAAACAGCTGAGATGATCAACTACAGATGGCCATGCTATTATAGCACACTTATGGCTCCATCTGCAGTCATGCAATGTAAAACAGAGCAGTGAGGCACCCAGACAACTCAGCAAACTCAGAACTGACAGACAGACTCACCATCCTCATCCTCCTCCACAAATTTCTTGGTTACTCTGGGCACAACCTCCCCATCCTGGTTGTACTCTTCCTCTGACTCCTCTGCTTCACTTTCTACGAAGTCAGACATGGTTGCAGGCTCTCACACACGGCTCCAGTGCAACTGGGGGAAGAGCAAACATCCATCACATCAGCTGAGCGAGCAAAACACAAGCACTTCCCCCTACAGGGTTTTGGAGAGAAGTCAGCTAAGGCAAGAGGGCCTGAAATTATCTATCAAGGCCTTGAATTACCCAGGGTCCACCTTGCCTGGACATCCCTGTCACCAGAGATTAGGCAAGCAAAGCCAGTGGCCAAATGCTGCCAGCTCCTGTCAGCCCATGTCTCAGCTAGCAGGGCAGGACCTGTCACAGCAGCATTCATTGCATGGCTGAGCTCTGGACTGAGACTGAACCAGCACATGCAGCCAAAGCCCTTCATCCCATCCATACCCTCCCACACAGCCAGGAAAGCTGCCACTGACACTGCACAGTGTTGGGCACACTGTCCAACTGATTAGGATGTTAATGTGAGTAATCCTCATGCAGTTAATGAAGCCAGGGTGATGCTGAGAAGGGCCTTGACTGAGCTGGAGGATGTTAGCAAGGCTCTGTGGAGCCCCATGGAGCAAACAAAAGGCCTGGGAGCAAACAAGGGGCTAGGAGCTGCCGCTTGCCCAGCTCCACTGTGCCCACCCAGCCAGAGCCAGGGGTCTCTTCCAGAGATAAATAAATGAGACCACAGATATGGGGTGTTTTGTATACCTAGAACCTTCTGTTTGATGTTCTTCCCCAACTGGGGTTTCTGGAAGCAGTATAAATCCAGTCTGGCACAAAGGAAAGTGTGTGTCTGTAAAGACGCGGCTCAAGTTCTGCCCCTCTGAGCTTCTACTTCCTGGGGTTACAAAACCTGCTGTCGTTTCCAAACTTTCCAAAGGAATTTCTGGATCCTTTTTACATACATCAAAACAAGAGGAGCTCCCACTGTCAGCTATGAGATAAAACCAGGCTTTGGGAAGGTACAAAAAGCAGCTCAGAGGAAGTGTCAGATCTAAAGCCAAGCCCTTCATGTGAAATCACATTTGATGTAATTTAACACACACCAAAAAAGAAAGGAAAAAAGAAGAGAACTCCATAGGCCAAGGAGCAATACTTAAACAAACACACTTCCAAATGTTCCTTTATCAACCAGCTGAAGGAAAGTGGTCCCGTATGGAACAACCCGATCAAGGCTTTGCCACGACACTTCTTGTGTGCAGGACTTCTTGTTCCACCCTGAGATCCACACATCTGGTGCACAAACACAACTTAGGGAAAACCAGGGACTTATTCCTCACTTAAAGAAAGGCAACAAAAAGGTGCAAGGCTGATCTTGGATAATCTTTCAAGTCTTAAAGCACCAGTAGCTCCAAAGGAGCGTGTCGGCCGTATCTCATTGAGGAAAATCCACAACAAAGACAAGGGAAAGACCTCAGCCAAGTTTCAGACACGAGCAGACAGCAGCTGGTACTCCTTGGCTGTGGATTACATGGTTGTGGCCAACATCTATCTGCCATGCTCCAGACAGGCAGACACTGCAGCAGGCCAACGCTACTGCTTTGCACCCAAACAGCATGCGTGCGTATGTACAGGGTGATGCCCATCCTCGAGAGGACACTGCAGAATTCACACAGGTGTATTTAAGGATCCCTCTCAGGAATAACTGTTTAGAGGGCAGTACAGATGCTAGTTAAACCCTGAAGCAAACACCACTAATGAATAGCGTAGCTATCTACAGCAGAGGAACAGGAACTGTTATGCTCACCAGCCTGTGTATGTCAACCTCACATTTTCTCACCAATTCTTCTACAGGTATCCATCAGGGTGTATTAACATACATAGCAGGGTAAGTGGCTTTTCCTAGAGCATTTCCAAGTTTAACAACCTCATCTCTCTCCTGCCCATGCTCAACACACAAATCCAGGATGCAAGAGCCCCCCTCATCACAGCACCATTCTCTGCCACTTCACCCACAATTCCAGCTTCTTTTTGGTCATCACTTGTGCCACCACTTCCTGGCAATTTTAGTTCACGTCAAATCAAACTTGCCTGGACACAGGGAATGGCTAGGCCTTAGGAAACCCAGCTCATTTAATGACGCAGCTGAGCAGGTTTCACACAAGCCAACCACCCACAAAACCGGGTGCTTTTGGCTCCAGTGAGATCCAGCTCAAGACAGCAGGGATGTCACTTAGCACAGCAAATGGAAGGGTAGCTATTACCAAGGAGATGTTGACTCAGATAGGGACTAAAGGTGCCTCTCCCACCCTGTGTGCCAGAGAAGCCTTCATTTTAAATAAAACAGGACAGGAAGGTGGCAGAGACAGAGCGCGTGGAATCACAGAGCTCAGACCAGCACTGCTGCCTGGCCTGGGTCACACTGAGAGAGCCCCACTCCAGCAGCATCACTTGTGTGTCACATAGGAGGGTTTAATGATTCCATATGGATAAGCTTTGGGCCAGCTCAGCTGTATCATGCCATGGGCCTTTCCTCAGAGCAACACAGCAGCATCCCTGCTCCTGCAACACTGCAGCAGAGGAGCAAGTACTAAATTGCATTAGAGCACCAAAACCACAGGGAGACCATGCTTAATCCTGCACGCTTATCTCTACACAAGCAGACAGGCTCCTACAGGTGATGGATACATACAGCTTCACCCAAAGATACACTAGACACTGACCAAGATGGACAAAAGACAACAGCAATGCTGTGACAGCACCGGAGCAGCCAGTGAAGGAAGGAGGGGTGCCCCCACATTTGAACACAGCCTCTCCCACTCAACATCAGACCAGCTCAGGGCTGAGCAGCTTCACCACCTCTGCTTTCACCCAGGGGTGTCTGCATTTTGCCCAGCTCAAAGGCACTGTGACAACTGTCCAGAGTCCACAGGCTCCTTTGAACTGGGATGACCATGAGTGGACAGCTTTCTTTGCTGTCAATACCAAGCCTGCAGATATCAGGTCAGCAGGACCAGGGTAGACATCAGCCACAGGCACTGTGGGCTGCCTCCCTGGTTAGGCCAGGCAGTGCCTTCAGAACAAGGGTTGCTTTGTAGTGAACCTGGAAACCAGACTTTCAGACACCTGTAAAGCCACAGCCATGCATCCAGATAGCTGCTGGCTGCCCAGGACTGCAAACCACGGCAGTGCTGGAGGCAGGAGCGCTTAATTCAGCACAACTTAATTCATTAGGTTTAGAAACGGAGATACACCTGCAGAATATCAGAGTGTTATGGAAAAACCTCCTGCTCCATGCCAGTTAGGGTGGCTCTCTGGCAAGCAGGGACATAATCATGCGCAGGATGGCATCAGGAACAGCTGTTACAACCAAGAATAACCAAGGAGCATCCTCACATTGATTATTCTGCAGCAGTCAACCTCAGGATACCATGGTTGATGCCCCAGGCAGAAAAACCAAGTGCTAATCTAGGCTTTACTACAGCATGGGTGCTGAAGAGAAGCAAGTTCTTGGCTTCTCCCCATTCTTTGTGTGAGAAACTACATCAAGGCCCTGACTCATGCTAACACTGCTTTTATGGGGGGTATTTTTGGGTGGGAGAGGGTTTGAGCAGGGATTGTTTTAACCTCTGCCATGTCACGATTCAACTCACAGTCCACTTAAGGTCACGTAGGTCCATTGCCAAAGCCATCATTGAACAGTTTTGCTTAGTTCTTAGGCTACCTTTGAAAAGTTCAGCTGGAGAGGACTCAGAAAGCTCTGTGAGAATAAGAGGCTGGAAACTTGACTCAGTTCAAACACTGACCTAAGGAAGGCAAATCTATTTATTTGCTCTATTAACCACTCATGAAATTGATTTGAGCATGGCCTAAGTACATCCACAGCAATAAAAGACTATGACAACACGGAGTGTAGGGGTGAAATGATGACTAGAGACCAAAAAGCTGCAACAGGGAAAGCCCAAGCACTGCAGCTCTGGAACTTCCCACACCTACTTTGTTAGTTTTTAATGCTCCCCATTGGTCCCACTGCCCCGATGCTATTGGGTGTCAGCACATCCTCTGCCACAGTTTAATAACATGTTGTGTGAAAAAGCACTTCCTCCTGTTTATTTTAGCCCTGCTGCATCAGAATTTCCTGTAAGAAACTGAAAACTCATCTTTCCTGCTCGCTTTCTCTGACCTGCACAGGACTTCCCACACCTCATTTGTATCCCACATCAGCAAGTTCTCCCCTATGGCAAGGAAAGGAAAGCTTCACCTGCCCCAGACCTGCTCATCAGTGCTGCTCCTGCCCCTTTTCCACTGCTCCTCTTTCGAGATGGGCAAACCAGAACCACCAGCAAGAGCCAGGGCACAAACTGCCAACACTTTATACAGCAACATCATGTCTTCTGCTCTGTTTCTGCTCCTTTAAGGTAATTCCAACATCTCATTAGGCTGCAGCGGGGTGATGGATGCTTTAAAAGAAAGTGCTGAGCCACCACCAGCTCTTTCCTGCATAGTAAAAGCTGGTGTAGAGTCAGTCTCCGCAGTGCTTGTTACCTTCCTTACACATGTAGTGTCTCATTTACCACACCTCAGCCATTCTGCATTACCTGTTCTCTGCGGGCAATCACAGCCTAAATAATTTAGGATTAACTTTTCCTTCTCCACAGGAAAATAAAGCAGGGAGCTGCCGACGGACCTCCACAACAACCTCACCCCATCGTCACACCACTTCTTCATGCCTAACCTTTTCTTGCCACCTTTTAGCCAGTCATTAAGCCCCAAAAGGGGCCTTCCCAGGCTGCTGCCCCATGGATTTTCATGGAAGACCCTATCACAAGCTCGCTAATGCGAAAGGAACGCTCCGGGAATCGCAGCGGGGCGGTGTGGAACACCAGGCCCTGGTTCGCCCTCCAGGGATCAGAACGACGCTCCCCATGCCCACCCCTCAGCCCCACCAGCACTCCCCGCCGTGTCCCCGATACCCCACAGCCCCTCCGGCGGGCGGGAGCTAAGGCCCCGGTCAGCACCTCCTCACCCGGGCCGCTTGCCCCCGCCTCACCTCCACCACGGGCACCCATAAAGCCACTGAGCCCATCCGCGGCCAGGGGCAGCGGACCCGCCGTAGACCCCACAGGCCCGCACCGGAGCCGCCCAGGGCAGCGCAGGAGGCCTCGGAGCCGCCCCAGGCCCGGTGCGGCCCCACGGTTCCCCTGGCAACGGCTCCCCACGGGCCCTTCGCGGGGTAACGCGGCCGCCAGCACTCGCCCTGCCCGGCGCGGCGCCGGTCCCGCCCGGTGCGGCCTTACCCGAGCGCCGAGGGGAAAATGGAGGCCTCGGCGGCGGCGGCAGCGGCGACGAGCGAGGGGGAGGCGGAGCAGGCAAGCGGCGACCTCCGGGCGGGCGGAGCGGAGCGAAGCGGCGCCACTTCCTCTTCCGGCGGCGGCGGGATGAGGGGGGCGGTGGCGGGGAGGCCGCGGGGGCTCGTCCCGGTGTTTGTGCTGGCGCTGGGCGTTGCTGTGCGCACCGGGACCGGAACCGGAACCGGAAACGGGGTCGTCACCTGCGGCTCCGTGGTGAAGCTGCTCAACGTGCGGCACAACGTCCGCCTGCACTCACATGATGTGCGCTACGGATCCGGTAACCGGGCAGCCCTCCCTTCTCCTCCCGCCTCGTTCCCCCCTTCCGAGCCGGCCCTGACCGCGGTTCTCGCCCCGGCCGCAGGCAGCGGGCAGCAGTCGGTGACCGGGGTGTCGGCGGCGGACGATGGGAACAGCTACTGGCGGGTGCGGGCCCGCACGGCGGGGGTCTGCGAGCGCGGCGCGCCGGTGCGGTGCGGACAGAGCATCCGGCTCACGCACCTGGGCACCGGCCGCAACCTCCACAGCCACCGCTTCGCATCCCCGCTGTCCGGGAACCAGGTACCAGGGACAGCGGCCGCACCGGGGGGCACCGTGTGCAGATCCTTTCCCTGGGCACTGCCGGGTCCTCTTTGTCCCCACCAGATCCGTCTTGCTCTCCAGTACAGGCTGGGTTCTCCATGTCCCTGCCAAGGCCCCCTCGTCCTGCCCGCCCCATCCCATTCTCCAGTACCCACCAGGTTCTCCATGTCCCCAACAGGTCCTATCTGTCCTGCTTCTCTCCACCAGCTCCACCTTGCTTCCCAATCCAAACCAGGTTCCCCATGTCCCTGCCAGCACTTCCTTGTTCCCTACTCCTGACTGTGCTCCCTTTGTTCCTACCAGTCCCATCTTGTTCCCCACTCCCGACTGCATCCCCCTTGCCCCCCCACATCCCCACCAGTGCTCCCTTATTCCCTGGTCCCAGCTGGATCCTTCCCAGTTCCACCTTGCTCTCAGGTCCTTGAGATGGGCTCCTATTTCTTCCCCAATACCCCAGTCCCAACTAGACCCTCCACATCCCAACAAGGTCCCCTCAGCCCCCTCCTCACTCTATGGGTGACCCCAGCATCCCCCAAGTCCCCCCTTGCCTCATCCCACCCCCAAAATAAGCTCTTTTGGACCACAGGAGGTGAGCGCGTTCGGGGAGGACGGTGAGGGTGATTACCTGGACGACTGGACAGTGGTGTGCTCTGGGACCTACTGGTCACGGGACAGCGAGGTTCGCTTCCAGCACACCTCCACCGACGTCTTCCTCTCAGTGACGGGCGAGCAGTACGGGCGCCCCATCCACGGGCAGAAGGAGGTGCACGGCATGGCTGCCTCCAGCCAGAATAACTACTGGAAGGTGATGGAGGGCATCTTCATGCAGCCCAGTGAGGTCTTCAAGGCGGAGCAGTACCACACTGAGCTGTGATGGATGCAGATGGCCTCTGGGTGCTGCCCTGAGGTGGTTGGGACCGCTCAGACAAGGGGATGGGCTCTGTTCTCATTGGGGTTTGATGCGTGCCAGGACACAGGGCCCCAATTTTAACACGAAGCACAACCCAGACACAAAGCAGATCCCAGTGTCCTGGATTCAATGTGGAGCAGATCCTGGTGTCCCAAATTTGACATGAAGCAGGTGCAACATCCAGATCTGACCCAAAGCAGAGCCCAAGGTCCAACATGAAGCAGGTCTTCACATCCTAAATCCAGCCCAAAGCAGATCCTATGTTTAGTCCTGACCAAAATTGAGTGCAGCATCCAAGACCCAGCACAAACAGGTCTCTATGTCCCAAATCCAGCCTAAAGCAGATCCCAGCATCCAGAACTGGCCTGAAGCAGAGCTCAAGATCCAACATGAAGCAGGTCCTCATGCCCCAAATCCAACACAAACCAAATCCCAACATCCAGACCTGAGCCAAAGCTGAGCCCAGCATCCAAGACCCAGCACGAACCAGGTCTGCACATCACAAATCCAGCACAAACCAGCTCTTTATGTCCCAAATGCAGTAAGAAGCAGACCCCAACATCCAGACCCAACCCAGAGCAGGATCAGACTCCCCCCCCCACAGCTCCCACCGAGAGCCCCCGATCAAGCACCACCCGGTGCCCCATTCCCCCCTCTCTGTACCCCAAACCCCGTTACCCTGCGGCCATAAAACACCCGAATCCCCGCGGTTTGTGCCTGTTTCTGCGGGGAGCGCCGGAACAAGCGGGGCCCGATCCCGCTGCCAGCCCAGGCGGGGGCGCTGTTGCTGCCGGGAAGCGCCTTCGGGCCCCGCCCCTTCCAGCCGTCACTCCCGGTGCGCGGCCCCACGGGCGGCCGGGCCGGGCCGGGCCGGGCCTGGGCCGCAGAGGGGCCGGGGCTAGGGCTGGGGCTGGGGTCCGGATCTGGATCCGGATCCGGGGCCGGGGCCGGGGCCAAGTCCAGCCATGCCGCTGCCCGCAGCGCTGCTGGGGCTCCTGATCGCCGCGCTGCTCGCCGGGCTGCTGGCGCGGTCAGGGCCGGGGGGACCGCGGGGACGCGGGGTTGGGGGACCCCGAGGGTTTCTGGGGGGTGTGCAGCTGATAGAGAGGGGTAAAGGGGTGCATAAGGGTCGGGGGGA
>NDXB01020676.1:0-19448 GCA_002631895.1 Agapornis roseicollis
TCAAAACACCAGCTACTAAAGAGAAGAAAAACTGACTGCAACTGCTGAACCCAGGACACATATCCACCCCCTTTAAAAGCTTAGGGATGAACACATAAAACTCATTAAAACTATCAAAACTCAGAACTACCAGGTCAGAATTCTTCCACTAAAACCCAATTTTATTTTTGTTTGGGGGAAAAATGAGGTCCTAAAATCATCATCATCATCATCAAATCAATAACTGGGATTGGAAGGTCATCTAGTCCAACCCCCTTGCAATAAGCAGCGACATCTTCAAGTAGATCAGGTTGCTCAGAGCCCCATACAACCTGACCTTGACTGTTTCCAGGGATGGGGCATCTACCACCTCCCTGGACAACCTGTTCCAGTGTTTCACCACTCTCGCTGTAAAAAATTTCTTCCTTCCAGCCTTAGTAATAATAGCAATAAATAATCACAGCACATGAAAACTTTGATTTTATTTGAAAAACTCTCAATTTCCTTTTAGAAAGTTGAAGACACTTCTCACCCTCTGCCTTGAGACACCCAGGGGGCTTGGTTTCCAGCTCCCCCATTCCTTCACCAGACTTAATGGACTCCCAGACTTTCCAAGTGCCTTGCTCCCCACTTTGCAGGCTAAGCAGTCTTCCTGCTTCCTGGCATTCTCTGCCTTTTTCTCTCTGCTGTACTGCCAGATTTGCCAGACCACCAACCAAGCACAGTGCCATGTGGATTTGTGCTGCCAACTGCCTGGCTTTACAATAAGGCATACAGACTCCTGGTATTCTGTCCTCGGTTCTTCTGAATGCAGCTAGAACTCAAATTCCAAGTCACAATGAAAGCTACAAAATTTCAGCAATATCTCTTTTCCCCATGAAGAAAAAACTGCAATTCCTACATGGCTCTAACCCTCTTAATGAGATGCAAAACAATATTCAGACATTTCCTTTCTAACATGCTTCGGGAACACTGGAGGAGAAGCATTTACATAAACAAAGAAATACTGCTGTCATCCCCAGGTTCCAGGCATCTGTCACTGATAGTCTCTGCTATCTGCCAGCCTGCAGTTCACTTATGAGCATCATGTGAGCACTGGCAAGATGCACAGAGCCTCTGCATCCTGCCAACATGACCTTATGCTAGGTGAAGGGCTAGCTTGCATTACGTCACTGGCCACTGTGTTCAGAAATAGCCCTGATTCCTGGCTTTCCTGATCCTTTTCCTTCCCTGCGTCTTTGAGTCTGCCTGGTTTCCCAGTGAAAGTTTTTCTGATTTACTTTAATAGTTCAACGTTGACTACTTCTATTTCATTTAACACCTCTTTCATTTCACTTTTTAAATTGCATTCTGGAAAGTCAGCTCATAAGTGGAACCTCAGACATTAAATACAAGCCTACAGAAGTTTGTTAGAACCTGCCCACACATCTAGATTATTGTCTTACATTAAGGAAAGCATACTAAACAAAGCTGCTTCAAAAGGAGCCTTTCGATATCCATTATTCATGGCAAAAAGAACGTCTCCCTCCCTGCCTAAAAAACAGTGATTAGAGCCACAGTCAGTATGCAAAGCACAAAGAAACCAAGTCCAATCTCCAGGGGAAAACAAAACAAAACAAAGAAAGAAAAGCCTCCTCCCTTATTTTTTTTTGTTTTGTTTGGTGTTGTTCCTGTTTTGCAGCAGCTGCTCTTTTGATCCCCTCTACAATGCTATGACCTAATATTCATCTCCCTGCTACATCTTTCTACTTCTCTTTTTCCCCCTCTAGTTAATCTAGAGAAGATTATAAAAACAGCATAAATACAAGATTGTGCATCTTAATCTTTTTCTGGACAATATTGGGTAAAGGAGCTTTTAGATGAGGTTTTCTTGGAAAAGCAGTCTGCTCTGAAGCAGGATTTAGGGTATTTCCTTAGAAAAAGCTGAACACATCAGATCTTAAGAATAAGGCATGTTCACCAACATCAAGCACTGCTGGCATGATGAAGCTGTTCTAACAGTCAAGATTAAAGATTCTGCAGATGGCACTTTTCCCCATGAATCAACAGAGATGTAATGGCCCAGAATAAAGTTTTAAGCTCTAATCAGCAGTGTCATTTTTTACTGAAACATAGAGTTCCACCTACTCTTGATAGGCATCATATATTACCCTTCACCAGAAAAGTGTCAGTCTTAAATAACATTTGGGTAATGCTAAACTCCCCCTTCACAAATTCCTTTGGTTATCACCAGTCTCCTCTATCACAACCCTTAAGTGCCAGATTACATAACTGTTTATTGCTCAATAAATATTTATACAGCAATTTTTTTGCACTTATACAACTAGATAAACCTCTGGCCACAGGTAGTGATTACAAATACAAAGGAGGCAGCAAACAAAAATTCTGTCATCTTTTAAGGACTACTAAATCCCATTCTTGTTAATAAGCTAAGAAGAGCTGCATTCAGCTATCAATTGCTTCCAACATAGGGAGAGTCAATTATCATTCTTTTATTTCCTGGAGTCTGTCCTAAAAACCCCACTCTAATGTAATGCCTCATGAGCAGTTTGGCAGAGGTATAGTTCTGGAAGGAAAAGTAATAACCTCTGCATTGTAAAACTGGACAATCATAATATATAATTCATTCACATTCTTATATAAGCCTAAGTAACCAGCTGTTAAAGTTATTTGGAAGTGTCACGGAATTAGAAAGAAAAAAAACAAACAAACAAAAACAAACCCAGAAAAAAACAACTCCTTTTCAAACTTGATCATTTATCTGTTTAAACAAGCTAATAACCTCAGATAACCGCATCATTATAGAAAGCTCACAGCCACAATGCTGAGTATACAGACTGGGTAGATCCACAGACAAAGCTTCGTGTTGCTCAGGTGATCTGTAAAATAATACAGAGCCCAATATTTGCTCTTAATTCAACCTCATATATTCAAAAGAAGTTTCTACAGACCATCACTCTGATTCTCTTTCTCCTTTTCACTTTTGTACATTTAAAAACAGTTCTATCTTTCCGGCATTTTGTCATTAATAAATTATCAGGACACAACCTAATTTATATATTAGTGTCTGAAAGACTAGCATAGTACTTTCAAAAACAAAGCGTATCTTCTGCAAAATATTGTTTCTCTTCTATTATTATTAAAATGAAATCGTTACTCATGAGTGAGAGGCACAACGTTTAATACATATGAACCTCCAAACAGTAACTCATCAAATTCTATTAAAGGTGCATAGGACCTTACACCTAAAGGTTGAAGGGTGGACTGAAAAAAAAAAAAAAACCAAACAAACCAAAACAAACAAAAAAAAATCAAACAACAACAATAAAAATCAACATTCTTTTTCATTATGTCCCTTTCAGAAATTTTCCATATACACAGATATACGTACACATAAATCCTTATTAACTGTGGGCTTTCTTCAAGGGCGTTAGAGCATCCACAAGGAGCCATGACAAAATATGGTCTTTTTCTGGCACTATTCCCTGATAAGAAATAGTTTCTATAAATTCTGCACTGTATTTTGGTTTTTCAAACTCTCCACACATTGGGGAAATAAGGGAAGAACACAACTGGGGAACCCTAAGGAAAGGAAAGGCTTAAATGGCTCTTGTTTGTTCAGTGACTGTCAGTATCTTACCCAGAAGTTGGTGGGGTTTTTTTCCCTGGAGATGCTTTTCCCTTCCACCTTTGACCTGTGTTGCCCCTCCTGGGCACATAAAGCTGCATTTTGCCTGCTCATGCTGCCCACCTATTCTATCCTTGTGCAGAGTAGCTAGGGATGCTACAACTCCCTACCATTACTTTTTTAGTGCTGCATCCTTGCCTCTCCCATACCTCTTTACTGCCACCACTGCTTATGGCAACATCAGAGCAGGATCACAACTCACAAGTTAGGCACTTACCTGAGCATTTGAGCTTGCTAAAGTTCACTTTAAATGCTGACACATCAATGAGGCATACTTCAACTGAAAAAAAATATTGATCACGGTCATTTAAGAAAAGAAACTATCAATTTATTATTTCCTCAATGGCTTGGAATAGAAATACTAGTAGGGATCTTATATGAAAACTGCCTCCAGGATGATATGCAAAGTACTTTAGATAAACCTTTTGGTTTTTTCCAGCAAAACGGCAATCTTGATGTTTATTTACGAATATGTACACAGGAACAGAAACAAAACTGCAAGAAGGCTTCTGGGCCTTTGCTTCCATCCTTGCTTCTGACATCACAGACATTATCTGAATGCATTCACCAACCTACTAAGGTCTACTCATCTATGGTCCCTCACCTTTTTATCTAGTAGCAGCCGGATGTCCTACTCCTCTTGAGAACTAGCAATCCTCTCCTAATTTCCGGACTAAGCTTATTAGTTTATACCCTTCTAGTTTAGTGCTAACATTGTCCTTAAGCTTAACTTAAACATCAGGGAAGGATAAAAATTATCCTTCCCTGATATTTAGCCCCTCAACCTTTTGAAAGGCCACAATCTAAGTTTTCATTGTCCTGGGCTAAAAAAGCCGGCATCTTCCAAATGTCTCATGAAAGTGTCTCTCTTTTGCTATAATCAGCCAACAACCTTTACTTTCACCTCCATCAGCAGTAAATTCACACTTGTTGAACAATAGGGGCAAGAACTACAGGCAAAATTACGTAAGAATTCTTACAAGTGACTTACTGGAAATACCTTGCCTGACATATCCTGCACTTTCATTTCCCTTCTTCATAGCTACATCCCACTACTGCTTCACAGTGAGCCCCACTAAATAGGTGATTTGGATGGCTTGTGCTAGTTTTGCAAAAAATAAATCCTCCAATTCAAAATATTTCTTCTGTATCTACACTGCATGTGCAAGGATGTGAATGTAGTTCAAGATTTATTCTTGTTATTTTTATCATTACTAAAAAGAGGATATGCAATTTTCTCTGCATATGCAGCACAATATTTTTCCCCACTTCACCATACTTCTATTTTCTCCGAGTATGAAACTTTCAGCTGTGCTACACCATTTACAAACCAATCTGGAGCCAAAGGAAAATAACAGGAGTCTTCATCTTGAACACGCTGATAAATTGAATATTATTGGAAGTGCGGTTAAGAAACTGCCAGATCAGCTAGCAATAAGTAACTTCAAAGACTAAAAGTTTCAAACAAATTAACTATTTGGAAGGGAAAAGTAAATAAAAAGGGAAAAAAAAAATTAAACTCAGCAACTGAATGAAGGTTAACATCTATCATGTAATCCTTATTGCATTAGAGCAACCACACTGATTAACAGCTTCAGAATTAAATGCAACCAAAAAGTAATAACAACTCTGGGCTTAAATCAATTGTGCCACAATACATATCAAGGAAAAACAATCCTCCTGACCCCACAAGGGGATCAACTCAGCATTCCCAATCCTACAGAACAAATGACTTTTTAATTATTGTGTTTATCATTATCTTGACTAGAATGCTCAGAGAGAAAAATGGGAGCCTGGGGAACTGCCCACTCTTGAGAATTCCCTTGTATGATCTATGCAGTGATTTCAAAACCAGTTCCCTGAAACTGGTATTAATGAATCTGGAAACTGCTGAAGCGTTACTACCTTTTTGGTGCACTTCAAGACCATTCCTTTATTTCTCACATTATCATACAAACTAGAAGACAGCAACCAATTTTCACCATTATCTTTAGAATTTTGACTCCTTCAAGTCCACAAAAATCTAGACTTCTCAGTACTGCATTGCCATTTCTACTTTTCATTATTTTTATTGTTCTTCTCTAACCTCTTTCAATTTTTGATTTATGCTTCTGAAGGCAAAGCAAGAAAGAATACACAGTCATCTGAGGACTACTATTAAACAAACAGGCTTTACATTCTTTTTATTCTACTATGCTCTATTCAAGCGTCTTCACTAGCCTACTTGCTTTTCCCCAATACGACAAAATATCCCCCTCTTTTCAAAGCCTGCAATCTGAGAAAAGCTGGTTTAGGTAAGATCACATTCATCCAAAACATATTTCTTTTGCAATTTTCCACTCCTTTAAATTGTGCATTTAAATTTCACACATCTAGTCTACAAACTAAAGCAACTCAGCACACCATCAGCAAACCTTCCACTTTCTCCCTACATGTCACCAGCAAAGCTATAAGCAACATTGCTTCCAGTAACCTTTCTTCAGGAGAAAACCCTTCAGCTCTTTATTCTTCTTCAGGATATGCAGTACTTTGAGGCCACCGGAACAGTCTTGAGGACATAGAGAGACCATACAAGACCAGTAAAGCTACTATATTTTCAAATGACTGGAATTTTCAGTTAGCCTAATAAAACCATGGTACCAATGCTCTACAAACTTTGCCCCTTTATTTTGCATGCTCCATACAACTCAACCAGCATTTTCCCAATAATTCATGAATGCTGACATCAACATTGCTTAAATGTCCGGTGTTTTAAAGTAGGAGAAAAATTATTGGGCAATTGAGACCAGCCATGTGCATGTCAAGGCCCTCCACTATAGCATCCACTGACATCATGTATTCCTATGGTGTCCAAAATGCAGGGACCATAAGGAAACAGGTAGAAACTTGGGTGTCTGTTATTCCAGCTGTTTTGTTCCCAGTCTTCAGCAAGAGTCTGACAGAATCAGATTGAAAAGCAAGTCCTCAGCAGGGATTCTACTAGATTTTCTAATACCTTCTTTTTTTTTTTTTTTTTAAAAAAGTGACTTCATCTGCAGGTTTCTGTTTTCTTTTGTGGATTGCAAAGGACAGGAAAGACAAAAGTATTTTAGAAGCAAAAGGATCAACTTCTGCTTCCCCCTTCCCCCCCAGGCAATCCAATATTCAACAAAACAAGGGTATGTATTTTTTGAAAGAACTTAATGCAAATTAATCAAATGCCAAAATCACAGTTCTCAACAAAATAAGTTCCTTTTTTATCACCATTACACTAGTATACACTGTTATATACTATTATACTATTACAGTATATACTATATACACTATGTATATACACTATATATAGTGTATATATATACACTAAGTATATACACTACATACTATTATACACTGTTATGCCTCCATACATAAGCCAGTGATCTTGGCCTATTCATGTCCTCAGAACTGAGTTCCTTCCCACTCTGTTAACACTGCAACTACTGAGCTGAGGCTACCTACATGCATCTTTGTCATAGTCTCCTCATTTTCCTGGGATATTCAGTAAGTTCTCTCATGCTAGGCAAGTAACCATTTAGTTTTCAAACACTACAAATTTTATTAAGGGTAGACTTATGTTATGCTGTACATTATTACAGACATCCAGCAGGGGAGTGGGAGTGGGTCTGGGGGAAACAGTCCCTGCAGGAGGACAGGCTTTCAAAAAAAAAAAGAGAATATCAAAGCAAGTGGTTGGCTGCTTCTTTCTTTCAAAGTTTTTGTTGCCTCCTTCAAGAATTTAGAACATACTTCACTGTGTTTCATAAAAGCAGCTACGTAAGCACTGTCACATGCATGACCTGTTTGCTATTGCACTCACAGTAGTTGTGTATATGTATGCTGAGGGGCTTTAATTCAAGATGTATTTGATTACTGACTGCAACTGTGGCCAAGGGGATGCTTACTTCTCCCTTTGTATTTTAAAGGGACTCTCCCTCTCTTATTCAAGTAAAAATTTCATAACTCTCAAGTGACCTTTACAGCTTCACCTGAGACACTTTTTTCAAGCACCATGTGACATTACAGTGAGCCAAACTTCTCCTCATGTCCCAGTGAAGTTAAGCATCTTTTGTCTGGAAGCTACAGCAAATGTGATGGTAATATAGGCTAAGAAATCACTTTTTGGAAGATCTTGGAAATAGTTGCATCATTCTGGTCTGGGGGAAGAAAATTCCTTGTGAGTCAAGTAGTCAATAACTAAGGTTTAAGCTTTTATCATAACTCTTTAAATATAAACATTCCTTTAATCAGGACAAACTACAAAATCCTAATTTGCCAAATACAAGTCTATATGCTATGTAAGTGTCTTTCTGCTTAAGTTTTCTAACACATTTACAAAAGGCACATTATGTAGAATGTTACACAATTTTCCAAACCTACAGAAGTCATGAATGCCAAATCCCCTGCTGCTCATTCTTTAGAGCAAAGAAAGAAGAAACATAATGTATTCTGATTATTTTATAGAGATCTTTTTAATACAAAATGAGACCCTTCTTGAAAGGATCTTGGACACAATCCACTCAGCCTACACAGCTAAACTCTGTACAAATGAGATATCAATTTCCTACACTTTTTAGCTGAAGCACATGCTATAGCTTGAGCTTTTTAAACAACCTTGCAATGTATCAAGAGACTGACCTCTCTTCTCAGACATCTTGTGCTTGCCATTGTTTAATATATTCTGAGAAACTTGAATATACTAAGGCGCTTTTTAATTATTACATTAAAAAGGAAGATGTACATGTCCTTTTCTGTTTAGCTGCACGTATTTTTAGAGTGTCGAAAATGTGACTAAAGTTGAGCAAAGGCCCTCCATGCTAATAACTTGACAAAGCATATGGTATACAATCATCTGTGTATTGACATCGCTCCCTGATTTCAGCACAGCTCCTGAATATTACAAATAGAAGAGAAGCAATGGCCTCTGATGAGTAATTTAGGTTTTAAGCAAAAGACTATAGCCCAGGCAATGCACCAGCATGTCAAGGGGGAGGTGGTATTAGAGTAAAAAGAAAGCAGCAAAGCAGATAGCAACATATCAATCTGTCATCACCATTACTGCAATGGATGGAATTCAAAAGAAAATATGCAGTGCCTTTATATCACTAAAGGTATAAAGTTCTGACATGTAACAAACACTGCTACCTATATATTGAATACATGCATTGATTCAGTATACTATTTGTTATGAGGACCTAACATTTTCAATGTGCACAATCCATAAAACTGGAAGAAATCAGCGAAATTTTGAAATCAAAATATAACCTAAAAGCTTAACATTTATTAATAAAAATCAAACAACTATTCTTAATCTCTATACTTCTCAGTTTCTTACACAAAAAGAACTACAATCAGAATTACTGACTAGGTCTGGACAAAGAACCACTCCTATTTTACAAAGCTTGTAGCACTAAACGGTATTTTACAGTTTAGAGTAAATTCAGGAATAGTTGAATGTTTCTTTTGGACTTACCATAATGGCAATGATGGCCTTTAAAAGCAAACAAAACAAATTATACCAATGCATTTGGGAGGATCCTTAACACAAAGCATTTATGATCTTTCCTGGTGTTTCTCATGGCTCATCGTTAGTTATCCTGAATCCTAACACTCTGCTATCTCAACCAAAGTTCAGCTCACCACTCAGATGGTGTAGCAAATGGAGATAAACAGCAGAATGTTTGCTATTTGTGAGCCTGGAAATTCTCTAGAACCACTTTCTATTTTTAAACACATTCTTTAGATGGAAAGTACTGGCATGCTGTAATTTTTTCCCTAATGAAAGGCAGTATCCAACACATTCTGACTGTCATGAACATACTTCATTGTTCTTTTGTGTCAATGCAGTCATGGGATATAGTGCACATATTCCTAGGTTATGTATAGCTCTTGGCGAGAGGCTAGGGAGAATGACTGAGCAAATCCAACACTGTGTATACGTAGGAGAAAAACTAATGAGAACTTCAACACTGAACTCTTAAAGAGACTCAAAACCAACCAGGATTTGGTTTTGCCTATAGTTACTTCATCGGCATTTAGATAACAATTAATGATTCACATTTTTTAGCCCCCTCAGAATCAGTACTCAGGTTTGTAAGTACTCTCATCTGAGGTAATTATATTGTAGAGTAAACCTACCAAACTCATGGAAAAGAAAGCCACGTAAAAAAATAACTGCAAGACCTTGTACCCTGCTGGAAAGATGCAGTTCTGACAAAGTACAGCAACATGGGCCAGTTGGCCAAATGGAAATAAAAAGTGTGGTGGCTGCTACTGCTGCAATCCAGTAGCAGGTAGGAGTCACCACATGCCCAGATTCAGAATATAGTTGACAGAGGATGCTCAGTACTTGGCCACAGCATCTGATACTATGCCTAACACAGCTTGGTTGATACCCTCTGCCAACTAACATCTTCTCCAAGTTCCTCAGCTTTGAGCCAAATCACCCTCCTGCGTGCCAGTCTCATCCAACACACTGCAATTTTACTGGCTGATCTGGCTATATCACAGCTGTGCCATGAACGCTGCATTGCATCTGCTTCACCAATCTCCCATCAGCACAATACTACACACATTGAAAGCAGACAGTACAAAAATGTAAAGATTGACAGAAGATTTCCATTACTATCCCCTCCAGTTACTATTTCCAGAGCAGGAAGGTAGCAGTGAGGTACTGAATTCAGGTTTCACCCGAATTTGTAAGACAGCACTACATACAGACAGAGCTGTATTTAGAGGAAAACTCCTGAAGATGCAGTCTTTGCCTCTGTCAAAAGCTAAACTCCTGATTTTGGTGCCCCTCAAAAAAGTTTATTATAACAAAGGAAGAAACACAAAAATTAAACATCTCAAAATGAGATGCTGACAGTTTCCCGCTTAGGGAAAAAAGGTAGCTCCTAGTCCCTGTCCCAACCCCCTATTCCCAACCTCAGCAAATATTAATCAGAAAACACCAGTCTTGGATTACAGGCCTAGGTAACTAAAATACTTTAATTACCACTAAACTTACACACATACAACCCTGCCTTCTGCTTCAAGCTTACCTGCCCATACTTCAACCTGCTCAGTGTCATTTCCAGAGGCTGTAAGATTATTTTACTGCACAAAAGCAGTGTTGCATGAAGACATTTCATGTTGTCTTGTCCCTGACTGCTGTTATCTCTATTGAAACCTGATATAAAAAAGGGAATGAATTCTGCAAATAATCCATAAATAACTTTATGATGGGATTCAAAAAAACAGCATATTACTGAAAGAGGATAATGGCCAGATAGTAACTTTATGCTATTATTTTAGACCCAAGGCTGGATGAAGTAATGCATCACTGAAAATATAACTGCATGCACAGGAGTTTCCTAGGCTTTTATGTGACTTCAGGAGATAATACAAGTTAACTGTTTTATCTCTATAATGCCATGCAGACACAAACTGCAGAGACAAAAGTTTGCAGATCCAGTTGGTTAACAGCTTTATTGTATTAAGAAAAAGTAGAGCTCTCATTAGCCTGCCATTGTTTTCTGTTCTGAAAGAAAAGAGCAGTATAATTTGAATGTAATCACACTGGAATCACTTCAGCACTTCTTTTCTCCATTTTATCACTATTCTACATCACTCATTCAGGGTATAAATCCATTAACATTTGCCTTTTGCAAATGAGCAAGCAGCTTTGTCTCAGAATAGAGCTGTCTTTAGTCTCTGCAATGTTCTTTCACTATTACAAAAAGATTTTTACATGGAAAACATTACTTTGTTGATACCTCAAGTCAAGAAAGCACTGAAGCACATCCTAGCTTCAAGCATGTATCTTAAACCTACTGGGCCTTGAGTAAGATTCTAAAGGTTTTCTGAATCAAGAACCAAGGTTCACAAAGAAAGCATCAGTTAATATATATATATATTTGGATGATATAAAAAGCACAGTATCTTCTGAAGATCCTTCAGAGAACCACTGGCTTACTCAAGTTCTTCTGAAAATCAGACACTAAAGTACAAAGCTAGGAATTTCATCTCAATACCTGATTTTGGAAAATTATGGTTGACAGATTTAAATATTAATAGTGAAGAAACCGAAGTGCTCTGGATTCCAAAAACATGCTTTTACAAGAAATTAATTCAGCTTCTTTTTTTGTAGCTATCACAATTACACATGAAGAATTAAGAAATCTTCTAATTGTTTCTTTTTTGTTGGGCAGATCCACATACAAAAGTTTGGATCTGTTTAGTAACCTTTTTTCCAGGAAAGGGGGAACATAAAGAGCAGAAAATCATGTAATTATCCCAACAATTATTATTAGCCTAATAACTCTAATATTAATACTTAGTACAAGTTTATACACAAATATATGTTAACAGCCTATTTGCAACTTGACATACTTAGGAGAGTTATGGCAACTTGTATATAGATACATTCCTACAAACTTAAAGGTAACCGTGTAAAGTTCCTGCAACTTCATACATTATGTAAAATTTACCCTTTATCCAGCCTCTCCTATTCTCAAGTAAAAACTCTCTGTAGATATTCCCAATTTCTATAATCACTTCTCAAAATCGAGAGGCTGCATATATGGCATACCAAAATGCTTTCTTAATACCTTGAGTACTGAAATTAATTCTTCCAGGTGATTAAGAAGTAATATTAGTTGCTCCACAGTCATCTTAACAAAGCCTGCTGCTGAAATTTTCATGAGAGCACACACATACATTGTATGTTTATTCATCCTGGATGGGTTCACCAACCTAAAGACAGGCTTATATTGCAATTACAACATTTAAATCATCTCACCAGGTAGCAAGGCAGTGGGCAAAACTAAATTTTTACTAAATTCATTCTGGAGACATTGCAATCATTCGAATGATCAATATCAATTCCAGGCTCCCATTCCCAGTTTTTTAAGTCTGTTTGTGTTCCTGTTATTTACTTTCAACTGGTATGCAACTTTAGAATAACATACTTCACAAATAATGTGATGCAACAGGTGAGATATTTTTTGTTAAGTAAATAACTAGATGCAAGTTTGACATTCACATCACCATACAAATAAATACTTTAACCCCCCTCCCATATTAACACTTAAGAAATCCTGACATTTTTACATTTTGCAGATCTTAAATCTGTACCTATTCTTGTCTATACCTGCCAAATTATTTAAAATACAAAAGAGTTTTGCTTCCTTCTATCCTGTACTTATTCTCATACGAAGTCCTCTTTTTGGATAATGATTTTGTTCAATCTTGCTGCACAGATTTGTGAAAGTTGTGGAAGGAATTGGGATGAAAGCTTATGTCCTGCAGGTAAGGCAAAATGCAGGCAAGTAATATACTATCTGACTGACATAATATAAGGGCTGTTTCAACTTCTTTCTCAGCACCCACTACAATATAAATCTGTGCTTCTGCTGTCAATACACATTCATTATTTGCTATGGTATATATTTCCTCCAGAGTACTGAAAGCAGCAGTATTTCTCTTTCTTTCTGCCCTTTTTTAAAAGAGAGGAAATCAATACAAGCAAATGAAGAGGTTACTCAGGTTTTTTAAGGAATATTACCCTAGGCAATACTATCAAAATTTGCACCAATAACAAATTACATTAGTTTGCAACAAGGCCTAGAAAATTAACTACTGAAAGGAAGAGGCATCATATTATAATCCTTTCCACTGAATAGCTTTATCAGTGAACAGACTCCTGACAAACCCATGTATCAGAGGTATCATGGATACATGGTAAGCTTTACTCAGATCGTCATGCAACTAAAATACAAACTCAGCTGCATTTCCTAATTTATGGTATAAAGTACTTTGAGAGGTCACTAGAAGGCCGGAAGAAAACTACATTAAAACCAAAATAAAGGTAAGTAAAATGATTTCAGAGGGCCAAGGATACCAGTGACAACAGCTTCCTTGCTCTGAAATAGTTTTCAAGGCTTCTTGCACATTTCGCAAAAAATAATATTCCTAAGTAAAAAGACCATTTTTTTTTTTTTTTACTGTGAAAATCTCAGTGGTTTTTAACAAACAGTAAACATTCAACATCCAGGCTACTGTTTTAAGTTTATGACCATTTTTGGATGCAATGCTAGGGAATGTTATGCAAGTGCCTTTGCTTCTGATTAAAACTCTTTAAAAAAAAAAATCTTAATTCCAAGCCAAACATATTTAGGTGAAATCAGGATCCAGGGAGCAGGAAAGTTCAGTAACCATGAGAAGACTGTCTGATTGTCCCAGCACTCTGTTTATCTGCTCAATTCTAAACCTGGAAATGTAATACTATCTAGGAAAAACATACTAGAATAACAATTTCCTACATACTCGAAAAAATTCTGATAGGGATGGCGCCTGAATTAATATTAATCCTTACTATCCTACATATAGGATAGAATTCAAGTTCTAGTTTAGTGAGATAAATCATGCAGTTACCTAATTTTTTTACAAGTTGGTCAGAACAGAAACCAGTGAAGCAGAAGCTATCTGAAAATTCTGCCAGAAAAATAACACCAGCTTGCTAAAGTACCCATTCTCACAAGATGTCCTGCAGATCTTTCCGCTGCTAGCAGCAGTAGCAGCTTTTCTCCTTCAGTACTCTCTTAGAGCCTGCGTAGCCAGCTGGACTCAAACCTGGGACAGAAATGGGCAGTAAATCAAGAGACCTGCTACACTTAACATGAGGGTGAATTAGTGTCTAGCAGTTGACAGTGCTAAAGAACAGATGGGAATTTCAGAATCTAGTTTTCTCCATAAAACACTATCACACATCACAGGAAAGGAGTTTTGCTTTTACAGTCCCTCCTGGGTTAACCAGAAACTAAGAGATTTTTTTAATTTTCTTTTTTTTTTTTTTTTTTGGTGTAAAAATACCACCTGAAAAAGTAAAATAACAATTCAAAAGCTACTTAACATGGAGGGGTTTTCCCCCATTATGACTTGAACAAAGAAACCTATCTCAGCTGTCAATTTCACAAGACAGTTCACAGCTTACTCTGTGGTAAGCCATAACTTTTCCTTAGCTCTGCTTTATTATTAACTCATCCTTACCTTTAGTATATTTAATCTGTTCTCTACAATGTGAATTGCATGCTCTAAAAAACAGTAAGTACACCTTTTTCTTTTTTTTTTTTTTTCTTTTTTTTTTTTTTTCTGTTTCTTTTGGGCAGAGAAGAGATTCAGAGCAGCCCTGCAGAGAAGGACTTGGGGGTGGTGGTCAATGAGAACATGAACATGAGCCAGCTTCAGTGTGCACCTGCAGCCCAGAAAGAAAACTGTATCCTGGGCTGCATCAAAAGGAGCGTGACCAGCAGGTCGAAGGAGGTGATCCTGCCCCTCTACTCTGCTCTCGTGAGACCTCACCTGGAGTATTGTGTGCAGTTCTGGTGTCCCCAACATAAAAAGGACATGGAGCTGTTGGAACAAGTCCAGAGGAGGGCCACGAGGAGGATCAGGGGACTGGAGCATCTCCCATATGAAGACAGGCTGAGAGTTGGGGCTGTTCAGCCTGGCTGCGTGGAGACCTCATAGCAGCCTTCCAGTTCAGGGGGCCTATAAGGATGCTGGGGAGGGACTCTTCATTAGGGACTGTAGTGATAGGACAAGGGGTAACAGGTTCAAACTTAAACAGGAGAGGTTTAGATTGTATATAAGGAAGAAATTCTTTCCTGTTAGGGTGGTGAGGCACTGCAACGGGTTGCCCAGGGAGGTTGTGAGCGCTCCATCTCTGGCAGTGTTTAAGGCCAGGTTGGACGAAGCCTTGGGTGCCATGGTTTAGTGTGAGGTGTCCTATGGCAGGGGGGTTGGAACTAGATGATCTTAAGGTCCTTTCCAACCTTAACAATTCTATAATTCTATGATTCTATAAATGAAACCCCTAGCACAAACAGGGCCCAGATCTTCCACTGAGGTTCCCAGCATTTACTGTATTAGAGACAGTAATTCTCCCCATGTTCCAGATGACAAGTGTCCAAATGACAGCCAAAGTCCTTTCATCCAGCACACGAGGGTGCCTGCAATGACACTCTTGGGAAGCGTTTCCTGAAAAATGTTGAGAAGTTGGCAGACGGGACAAGATATTAAGACTAACTTTTTGACATGAGTCAATTTGGAAGAATTAGAGCTGCTGTGAAAGCAAACTCTCTGAAGGCAAAGAATTTCTCAAGACCTATTCCAAGACAACATACGTAGCCAGGAATCTGTGGAATTAATTGAATCGATACCTTCTCCTAAATTTTCCTGATGTTTTGGGTTTTGTTTTGGTTTTTCTTCCCCTGGTACTGTTACAGAATGAACAGCACAAGAGCTCTTAAAACCGACAGTTTTGTTTTACACACCTAGGAGGAAAAACTAAGGTAAGGGTATAGAAAGAATGCCTCTATGACTTACTGTTTAACCTATCAATCAATCATCCAGCATAAACAGATATTTGTCTGCACTAAAATGGAGGGAGTAGAAAACAAACTACTGCTTAAAAAAAAAAATTTTATATATTTCTTAGCCAGACACCTAGAAAAGTAGTACATCATGGATCGAAGAAGTAAAGCCTTCAGCTCAATTCCATTTTGCTTACTTAGCTTCTCCATACACAATTTGGGCTATATGTTCCTGAAGATGGTAAGCACCATCAAAAGAAACAATGCAAAGAGACCCTACCCAAAAGTTCACCTAATGGTTCCATAAGTACAAAGCCCACCACTGTTTAAAAATGCAAGACAATTTATTTTCTCTGACATAGTGTAAGTATAACCTATTGGAACTTTCTTCTTTCTGTGAGGGCTATAAACCTAGCTGCTGGGTGCATACCTTATGATAAAAACTTTTTACATATTCACAGTATAATAAAGCTTGGAAAGGACCTTAAGCTCATCCAGTTCCAACCCCCTTGCCATAAGCAGGAACACTTCTCACTAGACTAGGTTGCTCCAGGCCCTGCCCAAACCTAGCCTTGAACACTGCCAGGGAAATGATAATATTAGAAAATGTTAATGATTTTCTAGTTGGAGGGGATGTGCAATACAAGGCACACTCTCCTGACCTGATAGAAGAAAGTGTAGGTAATTGTACAAAAAGATATAAATCTGAGGTCTCTGTTATCTTGCACCCTGCATTATGTAATTTATACATGTGCAAAATAAGCAGAAACTCTATACTGCACTTAGTCTACACTTATTTTTTGCACGTGCTAATGCCTGCAGCAAGGTGAAAAGAAGTGGAAGAAATATAAATCATATACATTGCCAAATATACACTGAGATGCAATTCTAGTAAGTTTATTTCTCTGGCAGGGGGTTTGAACTAGATGATCTTAAGGTCCTTTCCAATCCTAACTATTCTATGATTCTAAACTGAGCTACTGAACACTTTGTATGTTAGTCATTGTAAAGAGAATGTGGAACCTACCTTCAGTTGAACACACAACTTAAAAAGGCATGAAGAAAAAGACCGTAGATAAGACAGCACAAAGGAAAGCCCCAGACAAATGCATTAGCACTGAATTAACTAAAGGCAAGAGAAAGGGCAAATAGCTTCTGACCTTATTCTAGAAAAAGAGCCAAACCGTGCCCAAAAGCTGTAATTGCTCCAATGGACTACTCTCTATTTCTGCAATTAC
Source organism: Agapornis roseicollis (assembly GCA_002631895.1). Lineage (NCBI taxonomy): Eukaryota > Metazoa > Chordata > Aves > Psittaciformes > Psittacidae > Agapornis > Agapornis roseicollis. Next base: position 17,277 of record NDXB01020676.1, read on the forward strand.
CATAGCATTAGATAATTCCCTCTGGATTTTCCCCAATTAGTATCACTGCAGCCTTTGTTTCATATAGACTCGGATTACAAAGTAGCTGTTAATAATTTCATGAGTAAATATCTTCCCCCCCACAGAATGAGGCCTTGTAAGAGTGCATATAATGAAAGATGTTCAATAGTTTGTTTCACCTCTGCTTTTCAGTACATGTCCTGATAACTTGTCATCTTTATTGCACACCACTTCATTCCACCTGCCAGCAGATCTCATACCCTGTCAGGTGCTCTCTCCAGCACCTCATTGCCTCGCAGGCATTAAGAATCGCATGCAGAAGCCCTCCAAGGTAAAATGTCATCGCCTTAACTTTAAAACAGGAACTAAAGTACTAAGATCAACAGTAAGTAAAAAGGACCAACTAATTTTGATTGCCCAACACGCAATGCCTGGGAGCAGCACTCTGAATATTTACAATCCAGTAACATGTTTAAAACGCATTCAACACTAGATTCTGTTGCATCTTAGAATCATAGAACAGTTAGGGTTGGAAAGGACCATGAGATCATCTAGTTCCAACCCCCCTGCCATAAGCAGAGACACCTCACACTAAACCATGCCACCCAAGGCTTCATCCAATCTGGCCTTGAATACCGCCAGGGATGGAGCACACACAACCTCCCTGGGCAACCCATTCCAGTGCCTCAGCACCCTAACAGGAAAGAATTCCTTCCTTATATCCGTCGTATGGGAGATGCTCCAGTCTCCGTGGATCATCCTTGTGGCCCTCTCCCCTGGACTTGTTCCAACAGCTCCATGTCTTTCTTATNATCCGTCGTATGGGAGATGCTCCAGTCTCCGTGGATCATCCTTGTGGCCCTCTCCCCTGGACTTGTTCCAACAGCTCCATGTCTTTCTTATTCAGCACTTTTCCCAATCAGGAAAGGTCCAGATAATCACAACAGATAGTCAAAACAAAACCATTTTATGAAGAGTTGCGCCAAAGTTGCTCAGTGTTACACTGAAGTGTTGGAAAAGTGGCAGCTATAGACACCTAGCCTAAGCGTACACAGTTCTGAAACACCCACTCTCCAGGCCAGCCCTCCAAACAGAACACCCAAAAACTTAGACATCCTAAAGACAGGCATGTAAGGCAAAATTTGGTGCAATTTTATTTTTGAAAGCAAAGAATAAAATCCAACATTCCAAACTTTATATTTATTCCATTTTTTTCTATTTTGAGAACAAGGCTAGCAATAAATTTTATTTCCCAAGCAGGCTACTGAGTAGGTCTGATGGCAAAGCAACCTATTGGATTCGGCTCACGTAAGTCATTTTCTTTTGAATTTGAGCATATGCAACTGTAGGTTGTGCAACCAGGAATGTGAAGTTATAAAACTACTATGAATTTTTATTTTGGCTGGGGGGTGGGGAGAATTACTTATGAGTTTTTACACAACCACACTTGATTTTTAATATAAGTTGGATTGTGGACCAATATATTCAAATACCCACAAAAGGACTTAAAAGACAAATTCTAAGAGCTCTCAGGCAAGCTTCATAGTCATGCAGACAGAAAGCCAAGTTTATCAACATCATTCATGCACTCACCGATGGTTTTAAAATTGAACAAAAAACACCATGCATCAATTTGGTGCAGGATGGGAACACCAAATTTTCATTTTTACACTGTGGACTTGGGATACATGAGGGCTGATAAATAGAAATTTGGAAGTTGTGTGTTTAAAGACAGACAGAACTCAAATCAATATTGCAGCTCTTGAATTCGGTGGTGTCTTAGCAAACACAATATGTTCAAACACTACAGAGGCCAAGTCCAGACAATACAGCCTACATGCTCCTATACGCCTCTCACAGCAGTTGTACTGAGAACATCAGTAAACTTTCCAAATAGATTCAGGCCCCTGAAATTAAATAGTTGAAAATCTTCCATTTCAATTAACCAGTCAGATTTGAAGTCAAATTGAAGACAGTTAAAGGTAAAGCACTCAGCTGAGGACTTTTCCTCATACTTGGTCAGGAATTAATAAAAATGTCTTAGTCTTAGACTAAGTCTAATTAGTCTTAATACCTGGCTTATTAATACAGCCAGCTATTAATAAGATGAATCATAATAAACAACTAACACCTATTTAAACAGACACCAAGCTGTGTGGTTCAGTGGATACG
>NDXB01020677.1:0-42802 GCA_002631895.1 Agapornis roseicollis
AAAACACAGCTACTAAAGAGAAGAAAAACTGACTGCAACTGCTGAACCCAGGACAGTGGGATAGTTTAATTCTAACAGTCAGTAACTTGTTAATTTTTTTTAATTAATATTTTATTGTTCTTAATGTCCATCTGTTTTTTTGATATGGCATACAGATACCATGATACGATATTTTTCTAAGAGTACTGGGGATAGATATAATGGAATATCTTTAAAGCAAAAAATGTAATTTCAGAAACCTTAAGAACCTCAGCATATAGCGAAAGTGTAAACTTATGCTGACAACGCCTCCCAACAACCTTTTCACAGCTTGTCTCAGTTTAAGAAGCAGAAATTAGCATTCCGTGCTTAAAGTGCACTACATCTTCAGTTTCTTCAAATCAGAATTCAAAAGGGTAAACCCCAAATTTGTTTACTAGCAAACTGGGGAAAACTCTCCTATATCCAGCCACTGCTTTCAGTTATAAAACTAAACCTGCAGTCGCATAATTACTTTGGTGTTAAATTTGACTGGAAAATAGACTGAACTATTCTGCGTGACTACAAAGAATGGCAAGAGATGGAACCAGATTTTGGTTTTAAAAGTAATCTACGCAAGACATCATTTTTTTGTCTCTCTTGTTTACTTAAAACATTAAGCTTAAGACGTGTTTTGAACACTGGGGAAAGATTTACAGACTCCTTGAGGATGTTTATAGTGAGTTTCTTCTGACAGTATGAGCACAAATACGTACTCCTCATGTTTCCACACTTTCCCCTGTGACAGACATGGAGTAGAAGGAATCACTACAAATCAGACAGCTTTTCAGCAGGTTTCGGCCATGTACTTGAAAACTGCATTTTTACTTTAGGTTTTGACAAATGGAAAAATCATGTTTAAAATTCTGACATCAAAACCTGCAATTTCATGCTTCATCTATACAACATCCCTTTAGATGTAAATATGCCTATAGGATGCTGGGGAGGGGCTCTTCATTAGGGACTGTAGTGACAGGACAAGGGGTAATGGGTTCAAACTTAAACAGGAGAGGTTTAGATTGGATCTAAGGAAGAAATTCTTTCCTGTTAGGGTGGTGAGGCGCTGGAATGGGTTGCCCAAGGAAGTTGCGAGTGCTCCATCCCTGGCAGTGTTCAAGGCCAGGTTGGACGAAGCCTTGGGTGGCACGGTTTAGTGTGAGGTGTCCCTGCTTATGGCAGGGGGATTGGAACTAGATGATCTTAAGGTCCTTTCCAACCCAAACTATTCTATGATTCTATGAAAGTAAACACCACTTAAAATTTTTCCCCTTAAGTTGTGTGCTAGGCATTTTCTCAAATTAATTATTTACATTATCTTGTTAATGAGCTTATATTCATAGCAAGCCAAGAGTTTGGTTGCTAAACCAATCTAGGCAAAATTTGCAATAACTCTTTAAAAATGAAGGCGTTTGGACCTCCTTTAGTATTCATTACATACTTGCAGCTTTGTCATCTACATTACTTTATATATTTCTTACGTATAGAAAATGGTAGCAAAAGTTAGCAACATCACATGAAAACACTGAAGCAGCTAAACTTCTGCTTAATTTACAACAGTGACTGACACAAACCTGGAATTCATCCTGGCCAAGAGCCTGTCTGACGTAGGTAACTTATTTCCTTGGTGCAGCATTCAAAAATAAATTTGTGTTGAACAAGAAAAGCCAAGCTATTCCGATAGTACTATAAATTCGACTGTATTCCAGCATCATGGACAGTTTCTGAAAAACTGCTCAAAAAAAGGGGAAAATTATTTTTAACTACACTAATCAGTACAACTTACAAGAATGCTTCAAATAGATAAAGTTTGGTGATTTGACTAGATGAAGATGCACACAAGATGATAAAGCAAGACTTTGTGATTAGCGTCAGTATTTTCCTGCATAAATTTATCATACAACTACTTTAAATTCTTCAAACTTTGTATTTCAATACCAGGCTACAAAGTTCTATCTAACACCATTTTTACTTTGTATTTCAATACCAGGCTACAAAGTTCTATCTAACACCATTTTTACTTATGTTATATGGACTTATGTCCATATGGTCAGCTTCTTATTTTAAGGAAGTCAGTAATCTCCATTTATAGAAGAAAATACAAAAGGGAAAAAGTCAAGACAAAATCTATCCCAAATCTCCAATATTTCTGAATTCAGTATGAAGAATCCAACTTCATATATGGATCTGATTATGTTAAGGAGCAATTTTGCTAAGCTTATAAAAAATAAATAAATTGGATTATTTATGTGATAATTTGTTCCCAGCCTATTCTTGGGATACATTGGAGAAATTCTGTTACTTTTGTTGTTTACATCCTAAACTGCAGACAAAAATGTAGGGAAGGAAATCGGCACAGAATTCAACCTGGGAAATTTTTGTTCACTGAATGTGCTGGAAAATAGAAATTTTTAGAAATGCAATCTCAAAATTTTACTAGTATGAGGATCAGTGCCTGCATTTCTTATTTTAGGAAAATGTTACAAAACACCAATTGTTTAATGTAAAATCATGGCTAATACATAAACTTAATCAACTAATTTTCTACACCATTCTGTAAGGCTGTGTAATATCTTAAGGCTCACGTGGAACAGCTGCACTGACACAATGGGCTGCAGACGTTTTTACTGTCCTAATAATCCACATATTCAAGAGTCCCTAAATACTCATTGATGAGACAGATCATAACAACTCCCACGGAGCTGTTACAGTTTATCAGGTCAGTGATCTGCATACTGAGGATTCCCTATGTACTCATTGACAGGTAGCATCTCATATACACTTGTACTAAAATAATAATTGCTTCAAAGGAACTGTTAAATCCCAGTTGCAAGAACAAATTAATTTAAAACCACTGACACAGCACTTTTTTTTTTCTGAAGATCTGAAAAATCTAGACAAATTTACTAAAGAAACTAAGACATCTAAGCAGAATAACTGTCCCCAAATATTATGGCTGTCTGGCATTGTGGTTAAAAATAGTACACATGTTGTCTTCAGTGAATTACAATCACTAGCTTTCTGATAGGCAAGGGTGACCCAAAACCTGCCCTTGACACTGTTGGAAAAGAATGAATTAAAAAGCCTATTATATAGTTAATCATCTTATTTGAAGCCCTGAACTGTCTGTTCCCTACGTCCTCAATTTCTTCCTCTGACTAGTGCTTTCTTCTGTCTTCACCTCTTATTTTTTATCTTTCTCTTTTCTTCCACATCCCAACAAGTGTTCAGCATTGTCATCTCAGAGCCCTCTGATTTCTCACTCTATCAGTCCCTCTCACTACGTTGATGTGCTACACATTAGAGGAAAAATTCATACAGAGTATAGAAAACTTTGCACCCAAAGGTGCAAAAGCCTGTAGTGATTCATCTGTTCCCACCCACTGCATCATGCAATGACACAACCAATTTACACTCTAGACAACTTTCTGGCTTCATTTGTATTTGAGGCAAAGCTGAGCCTGGAATCATTCATACAGACTACCAAAGAAAGTGAACAACTACAAGGAAACTGCCTACAGAGAGTCAAAACACAGCTCCTCTGAAGGCAGAAATCCAGAAGAAAAGGCTGATTCACAATGTTAAACAAGAATACCTTGAAGTTTATGCCCACGATGAACTTGTGCCTGATAATGGTATCCTCTGCCATTAGGTACAGGCAGTGACATACACATCACCAGAATTTTTCAGGGCTAACAGTGATATTTCTGTTGGTTCTTAGATCGTCTGCTCCACAGAGCTCTGAAATCATATGCTTCAAATATTATTTATAGTCCAATCAAGAAGCAAATAAACCACACTGCTTGTTTATGTCACTTGCCTTTTATGACTCATTTATCTTATAGCTACCAAGACACAGAGATCTAGCTGACATTGGTTGTTGTGTGTTTATGAAAATGTTCTTCATGAAAACTGTACTTCTAAATCAGATGAAACCTCAATCAAATTTACATTAATAGTCAGGGTAGTCACAGTATCCTTACACAGGATTCTTGCACTCAGCAGCTGAGACCTGATAGTCAAACCAAGGAACCAAAACAAGTGGAAGAAGTATCAAAAACCCTTCTGTTGATCCGTGATTTTCATAATACTGGCTATGATAATGGGTACAAGGAGATTTAGTTAAAGACATAATATGATAGCACATGATAGTGTAACAGTAGCACTTAGACACTGCAAACTCAGATTGTGACAGTTCATTTCTCAAAAGTTAAATAGCATCATAAAAACTAAGAGGGAAGTAATACTTCTTCCCTTAGAACACTCCTAGTAGGCAACTTTTCTCCTCGGTCTGTATATTTTATGCTTCCCTTATTGAGACCTGAACTATTTTTCTACAGTCTTTTTCTTTATTGTCTTGATAAATTCATGCATATTCTCAATATTATTCATTATTACCTTAGTCCAGTGTTTTGGTCAGGAACACCAACCTCCATCTGCCCTTCTATTGTCCCCTTTTTTACTACTGAAACAAACACTAACCACACTTCTTAATTTTCAAGTTCCTTGCATTTTAATATCACTTTAAATATAACTGCTTAAACAGCAGCATACTTATTTTCTATTTGTGAAATCTATTTCTGGCTTTCTCCTCTTAGGTTTGGGATGCTCTGCATATGAAAATTCACAACATGTCTCATTACACTCCCTCAACAGTTCCTCAAAATTTTCTTCTTCTGTGAAAACCTTTTCACTCATAGAACTCAGATGCTGAACTAATACAAGGCTTAGGCTATGTTGATGAAATCCTAACACAGCAAGTTACTGACTTTTGCATCTGCTTAAGAAGATAAGAACTGGCATTGTTAGCCTAAGCAGATTTCCCAGCCTCATCCTAATAGAGATGTAAAACGCTGTTTTTGCTGCAGCCAAAGGATTAGAGATAGGATCAGGGTGTGTGCTTATGTGTATGTGTAGCTCCCTCCACAATACAATTAATTTTCTTTGCACAGTCTCACCTGTAGTGGCAAACAAGGTCAAAAGCCATGACTTGCTTCTCCAGCTTTTTCTCCTGACATTGCCTTTCTTTTCCTTTTCCCTTCTCTTTGCAAAAGGAATAGGAGAAAATGCAAGGATTCTCTTTTTGTACATCTCATTTGCACAAGAATTTTTTGACTGTTGCAGGGCTTGCTAAAGATGAAGAAGGCCACCATGTAATGAAAAACTACTGAAGGTTCCTGTGGGACTGCTGGAGAAGGAGGTAGTCTTAGGATAAAGGCATTTTACAAGAAAGGGAGAGAGAGAAACCAGGACAGTTAGGCCAGGAGCAAACTTTTGTCCAGCTGAAATACAGGACCCTGGAGATTCCTTTAGCTTTAAAGGCTAGATCTTTACAAATAAGGATATAAATGCTAGAATCATCATCCTGGATCTGAACTTGCAAATGACACATAAGCTCAAGCTGGGGCAACATAGTTCTTTCTGTTGTGCACAGAGAAATACAGTAAGAAACCTCGTCTCTTAAAGTGTTCTTAACTCCAACCAAAAGTAAATTCATCTTCCTTAGAAGCAGATGTATGTAACCAGGGTCCCTAAGCATTACAGGACATGCAAACTGCATAACAGCAGACAGACAAAATGAACTGAATAAGCAATGGTGACTGTGCCCATAACTCATCTGTCTTATATAATCTGCAATAGTATTTGATGGTAATAAGTAGGCCTATCTCCAAAAAAGTGCTAAGGCAGCAGAAGACTGAAGGTGAAAACTCCAAAAAGGGAAATAGTTCACAGATTTCCACTGAGAGGAAGGACAGTGTGATGAAACACCAGATTCAGCAGACCTGTATCAATAGAAGTGGTAAGTTTTCCTGCTCTTTGTGACTGAAGCCAGTCTTTGAATATTCATGAGGAACAGGCTTTAGTCTGTGAAAAAAGTTTTTTTCTGTCTTTGTCTTTATGGGCTCTGGGAAGATGCAAAGACATCTAAGGATGTCTAGAATTTTTAATGTTATGTAGAACTTTCATCAATTGTGAAGCTAAATGAAATAATTCATCAAACAGTAGTTTTCCAACCATAGATTAAATTTCTTTTTGGCAAATCACAGAATCACAGAATCCTAAGGCTTAGAAGGGACCTCAAAAGATCATCTAGTCCAACCCCCCTATGACAGCAGGGTAACCTAAATTACATCACACAGGAGTTTGTCCAGGCAGGCCTTGAGTATCTCCAACGTAGGAGACTCCACAACCCGCCTGGGCAACCTGTTCCAGTGCTCTGTCACTCTCACAGTAAAGAAGTTTCTCCTGATGTTCACATGGAACCTCCTATGCTCCAGTTTACACCCATTGCCCCTTGTCCTATCACTGGACATCACTGAAAAGAACCCAGATCCATCATCCTGACACTCACCCTTTACATATTGGTAAACATTGATGAGGTCACCCCTCAGTCTCCTCCAAGCTAAAGAAGACTCAGCTCCCTCAGCCTCTCCTCATAAGGGAGATGTTCCACTCCATCATCTTTGTGGCTAATGTTGCTAAGGAGTTCAGAAAACAGTGGCAGTGCCTGCAGCATTTGAAGCAGATTGACTTGAAGTTCTGATTGTCAGCTGAACTTCCATCCCAGAGGACAGAGAATCCTCCTTTGAATCTCCAGGATATATGACTGGCTATCTGTCTTTCTTTTGATAATAAGTTTATATTCATAGCAAGCCAAGAGTTTGGTTGCTAATCAAGTGTAGCAGTAAAGAAGTTAATGCATTAATCCAGCTGCTAAAGGCATTCTAATATTTGAAGTCTTTGTTTGAACCACAGAATCATAGAATTGTGTTTGGGTTGCAAGGTACCTTTAAGGGCCATCTAGTATAGAAGATTATAGAAGAGCAAGATTACTTGGATCTTCCTATCATGATTCTTAAAGCAAAGATGATGAAGGTGGGCAGATGAAGAGGATCAACAGGAACATCAGTCAAAAACCGGCTCAAAGGCATATATTATCTAAAGAATATACATCACAACTGCTCTCGATGTGGCCTCATTTATCATTCCACATCTAGTTGTATTAAATTCATTTTCATGAAGTTTGCTACTGTACCTAAAGTTCATCCCAGCATTAAAATTAATTATGAATATTGGTATCCAAAATTTTTCCAATAGCTCTCTTGGTAGCTAAATAGTAGCAAATATTTTTCCAATAGCTCTCTTGGTATGGTAGTGTTGCAAAATCAGTAAAAAATGTTGGGAAGCAGTTCAAAATCCATAAAATGTTAAGACATTGCTTTTAACAGTGAATGGCTTCCCAAAATTACATCTGAAACACAAACATGGAAACATACCATAATACCACAAAGTACTGACAGATTTCTCTGACAGAGAAATCACTGTTAAATTTCAAGAGGGGATGCTGTATTTTTCTGGGGTTTGTCTTTTCTAATAGATGTAACAACTTTTTTTTTTTGCATGCTCTCTTCTGGTAACTTTGATACTTGTCTCAAGACTTCTGTACCATCAACCACATTGACGAACTCTCCTGTCATTAGTACTGTTTGTTCTGCTGCAGATCACACCTGATGAAACTTAAAATTCATTCCCGTATGTTCTCTCATCCTTAACTTTATTTTGAACTGACAACAGTCTTCTCATATATGCATTTAGGATACACTAGTTGTATTTTAAGCCAAATAACCCGAACATTTATCAGGTCTTTCTTTAAGCTATCACTCAAACACTTGCTGAACTCAATAAAACCCCTACCCCACAAAAGACGTTTCTCTCTGTAAACAAATATTCTTGTCCTTTCTTTCATACTTAAAAAGAATAGAATCTGAATTCCTGGGGTCAACTTTAGCCAAGCCAACATATCCTTGCTTTAATTGTAACTGTAATCCAATCCCCTAAGGTTCATCCTCTCTGAAAGGGTAAACAATGCCTCTGCTATTAATTTACTTCCAGACTGATTTTTTCTAAGTAATGGTATGGGCTTTACAGACATATCAACCAGATAGATGTTCATGCATCTATTGATTCCATTTGCACAAATGCAAACAGCACACAAATGCTCAGTTTCACAAATCAGCAGTCTCTGCAGTACAGTTTTGTGTAAATAGTTCTCACTGCTTGCAAAAATCCCCAAATCTCAAAATGAGTTTTTTGTACATTTTTACATACGGCCTTTAGTCAATGGAAAGTCTGACTTGACACTTTCCTAACATCTGTCGTATCTCAGAAGTCGCAACTCTGTGTAGTCCATGAAGTATTTTCCAGAAGATGTGAAATTTTATCAACATGATAGAGAGAATTACATATTCTCTTTTATAAAAAACACTATTTTTTGAAGTACAAGTTTAAAGGCCTATTCTATCTTCAGTCTCTGAAAGCAGTAATTTCATTTCAAGTAGATTTTAAAATTATGCTTCTGTAATACAAAGGCATTGCAATGATCTCTTCTTGCTTCTACATAACAAAGCTGTTCTGAATCACTAGTGTGTAGATATGCAAACAGATGAGGAAGCCTTCCCTGAATTACAGACTAGATATGCATCATCCTTATCTGCTGTTTATGAGGTTTTAATGTCTTGAAGACTTCTTACAAGGAGCTTCATTGCTGTCACAACTGCTACAGTGACTTAGGATGCACGAATACTCACAGAACTTTAATATTTCTCATTCGGGGCAGCTTCCCCTTTTCTTTACAGTGGCCATCATTCTTGAATATCTAATATGATACATGAAACAACCGTACTACATGACTATGTTTAACAAACTACATAAAACTGAAAAATACACGAAGTGATAGGAAATAATAACTGACAGAAAATCATGCTTATAATGTTACCAATCCAATTTATTCAATAACTTCAAAATCAGATTTTTGGTGAATATACCAGGCTAAATCATCAGCACACATGAAGACACTGTGACTGATTTACAAACAAAACTGGTGCAGATAACAAAGTTATCAGTTTAATACATATATTTATTAAAAATTCTTCATTTTAAGACTAATTGTTAAGAATTAGGAAGTGCTCAATAAACTTAGGCCCAAAAGTGCAGTTGTTCCAGTTACCGTGTATTTAATATATTACTAATCTTACATTTTCATCGAAGTTGTAAGTCACAAATAAATACAGCTGAATACATCAGAAGTCAAAATCATAGTCATATAAAAACTGCACATTACAAAACCAGCAATCTGTCTTCTCAGTCACTGCCACTCAGTACTCCCAGAAAGGATCTGTCACATACGCTTCTAGACAGACAGGGAACAGTCACAGAGAAACTATTTAAGAAATCAAAATTGGAATACCAGAACCAAAAAAGAAAACCTAAGCATTGGGAAGTGACTAATGGCCTGAGACTAACACAGAGGAAAATTTAAGTTGTTTTTTAAGAAGTCGTGGTTAATACCAAGGGAAAGAACAAAAATATACAGTAAGCTCTGAATCATGTACCGACCAAATAGTTACTGCAAAGAACAAGAAGATGTTGAGGCAACAGGACACAAACAGCTGTGGTTAAGTGGGTACTCTGTGCTTTGGCTACCAGCTCTAACATAGCAATATTGCTGCTTGTACCCATGAGAGCTGGTTTAGACATAGCATCAATTGCACAGGACACTGTGTTGTGATACAGAATATGCTCAAAGAAAAAAGGTTGAGAACAAAATTAATTATAATAAATGAGTAAATATGGAAAGCAGAACGTAAGTTAGGGGTAGATTTAGCATACTGCTACTATACCAATTGAACTGAGCATGGCTATGTGGCTGAGTTATTCTTCTCTGCCTTCAGAGCAGCTGGTTACTAAGATTTATATATTCAAATGGGTCCTGATTCTTATGGACTTGTTACCTGGAAACACTACAGAAAGCATGATATTCATATTACTTAGCTTCCTCCCCACAAACACGTAGCACATTCAGCTGTCAAGCATTTAAAAAATATTATTAATTCAGCTTGGACTTACACTGCTGAATGAAAAAGCTTGAGAAAATGTATTTCAGTTTTAAGAAGAGAGAGGACTATGACTTAATGTGTCAGAAAATTAGGCTTATAGTCAGCCTTCATGAGTGCACCACTGAAACTGCCCTTTCCATCAACAGGAATGGAACCACTGAAACTTCCCTTTCCGTCAACAGGAATGGACAGTACTTATTTGAAAGGACAGTGTGACTGTCAGACATGGAAAGCTGACAAACAGCTTTTCAATCCAGTAAGCATACACAATATGAATAAATTCACAATTTGAAAAAAATTACAAGATTTCAAGATTACAAGAACAGGAGCAGTTTTTGCTTTGTCATTCTTTCTTAGGTGTATTACCAAAATGCTTCAAGCAGGGGTAAGCTTTGGTAAAGGTCAACACAGTAACAGGCATCTTGTCTGAAGTTCGACTATCGCTGTTGATCTATTAATAACATAACGTTCTAACAAACAGTACCTGACATTTTAAATATCTCTGGAATTTTTTACCTCCTATACATCCATCCAACATTGCACTGGTTTGTCTCAGAGAAAGACTTTAACAGTTTTAAATTAAGAATCAGAAGATGCTTCACAAACCCAAAACACTTTGGTTAGGAGAAAGCAGCAGCCATGCAGCTGAAAACAAGGGACTCCAAGAAAAAAATTCCTCTCTGTCTATACATGCTTTGCTAAAAGTCTCTTGACACAAATAAAAGGATCCTCCCCAACATATGGAGGAGTTGCTATGCCCTTCCGGGGATGGTCTGTAGCTATGTTCACCTCAGGCACGCCAAGGAGAGGTGAATTGTCAAATGCAATTTCAATCATTGGGTGGTTTGGTTCAGGCAGATTAGTTGTACGCAATCATGATAGATAGTTTATCCCAGCCCCAAACTGCCGCTTGGGAAATCTTGCACGCAAACGAACAGAAACTCAGTCATTATTAGTGTCAAGAAGGTGCACAAAGGCAAAATTTGGTTGGCAGCCAGGCAAGATGAATCAAGGCGAAAAAGTGACCAATTGCATGTTCAAAATGGAAATTGATAGGCATGTTGTAGTTTGGAAAGATTTTAAACACCAGAAAAAGTCATACATTATTAATTATCCAGGGATAAATATTTAAAAAGTCTTTCTCTATGGAGAAATACAATTTTTTAAGTCAATGTATATTACATTTAAAGTGTCCTAATTTTCAGCTTCTTCATCCCAGAAGCTTCAGTATGACAGTTCCTCACACTTATTATATAACCCCAAATATTCCTGTTCTGTAACAATATTGCAAACTAAACGTTAACCACCAAATAAACATTCTTAAAACAATTACAAGGTATATGAGTTTTGCTGAATTATTTGTAACCAAAGCAACCCTTGGCACCCCTTACAGTGGAGCATAATGGTCATATTTATCACCGTTACCTTTTCAAAGGTACCTAAATATTTAATGAACAAAACAATAAAATCCACCTGTGTGAGCAATCACAATCCTTGTTTCTCTAATAAATGGAAAAAAATTGCTAAAAGAGAATGTCCTCAAGTTTCATTGCCTGAAGTGATACGCTCTGACAAATCTAACAGCTCTTTCTGTGTCATTCCTAATGCACTTGTCACTCAGTATTATCCATCCTCATTAATGACAATGGGAAAGTTTATCTTGGGAACACATTTTAAATCATCCACTCTTTACAATGGGACCATGAAATCTCTTACAAAACATGAGGCGGGAACTACTCTGACAACAAAACTGCTTCCTGGCAGCTTTACTCTTAGTTCCTGTTCAAGGAATAATGTGTTTATCATATGACCACATGGAACAATATATTAGATGAAACTTGAAACAGGAGTAGCTGGTTTGATTTTTCAGGATAGGAGGTAATTTTATAATATTTTTATTATGCTGAGAACAGTAAATCTTTTAGGAACACAATTTTGTATGGAACCATAGTTCCTCTTTTAAAGAAAGAAAAGCCTAAAAAACACTCATAAAATAGTTTGAATATTCATTCACTAAACACTTGGTATAAATGGTGATACTTCTGTCAGTAAAAATTATCACTACAGGCTGTTCCTGGCTTTGTACAAATTCTGCTTTATTTATAGATATTCTTACCAGTTGTCTAGATTGTGCATATAACAATACACTACTTATGTCTAATTGTCTCCAGTAAATACTCTGTTTTGATTATGAGTTCTGCGAACTTATACCCCCCCATGTCAATGCTATTTATGCACTTGCAACAGATCACAATTATTCCTTTTACTTCAGATGTTCTAATGTAAAAACTGCAATGCTGATTGCTCCTCTTCATAATGTTGTTTGTAACAACATTAACAATCTTCCATAAAAGCAGCAGTTAATGTACCTTGCTTTCAAACATGTCTGCTCTTACTGCACCTTCAATAAATGGCAAACTTTGCAAAGGAACAATATAATTCCAAAACACAAACTAGAGAAACAAAAAATAATGGAAAGCAAGCACAGATAACTTCTACACTGAATGTCCAGAATAATGTTGTCATAAAGGATGCAAATCCAGACCATGGTGTGGATGAACAAGAAAGGAGAAGGAAAAGCAGAACACACCATGTATGTGTATAATTCTTAGCTCAGACTACACAAGGAAAAAGCACTTCTTACATGAGGATATAAGTAATTTACTGACAAAATGCTTACAATCACAGCAAAATTTTCCTTTGTAGGTTTAGAGGCTTTTCAGTAACCTGAATCTAATTCCCATTGCTTTTCCAAAGCCAGAACACCCATTTCAGATCAGGAAAACAAACCAACACAGATGCAAGTCCACATCAAAACTGAGTTTCTTCCATACTGCAGCTGTGGCCCTGAAAATTCCTAAAGCTGCCCATGTTTTCTTAGGACAGAACAAACACAAGCAAGTTCTTCCTTTGCTGTTTCCACAGATTTTCAAAAAACAAAACATAAAACTACCAGAAGTTTCAGACTATTGCTCAAGATTAAGGAAGAAATTCTTTCCTGTTAGGGTGGTGGGGCACTGGAATGGGTTGCCCAGGGAAGTTGTGAGTGCTTCATCGCTGGCAGTGTTCAAGGCCAGGTTGGATGAAGCATTGGGTGGCATGGTTTAGTGTGAGGTGTCCTTGCTTATGGCAGGGGGGTTGGAACTAGATGATCTTAAGGTCCTTTCCAACCATAACTATTCTATGATTCTATGATTCTAGCAGGCAAATTGATTAAAAGAAAAATTAGAAAGAATGTGGCTTTTTATTTAACTGCTGAGAAATTATATACCTCATTGTAAGTTCTTATCAAAATGTAAAGAAAACCTAAACAACAACAACAAAAAAAAAACCTATGCAGGACACTAATAAAATAAAGCAAATATATGCTAATACCTAGATATTTGAATGTAGATACTTTAATGACCCATGTACAAAAATAAAACTTGACCTGATACATTTAAGGATAATAACAGTTTGCAGAATGCCTCCTTACTTAAGCAAAATGTGAATTCCATTTAAGTATACAGCCCTTTTAAACATCAGGAATCTCCTTTTGGTTACTTGCTTGAATATCTGCACACATTCAATATTCATGCTGTCTTTCTCTCTATCCATTTTTAAACAGACTTAAAGGAGTAGCTAAACTCTGCCAATAAAATGACAGGAAGGCTATTTTTAGTCTAGATGATGTAGACCAAGTACAAACAGCCCATGGCTATGCTACTGTTGAGGATCAGATCTAAACACAAATACTGAATTCTCTTCTTCTTAATTCCTTATTTTAACAGCAACAAGAATTACAAATGAAATACTGGCTTGTATCTCTTAACAAACATCCTGGGAGAATTATTTTCCTCTATATTATAGGAGCAAACCCACATATAACTCCTGTCAACCCTACTCTCTGGTAGCAAAAGGTTTGTGAAAGGTCATTTGAGGCATCATAGGAAACCTGTAATCCACCCAGAATTACAAAACCTTGTACTAAAAAGTGAGAAGTACTGATTAAGAAGTATATGGTGTTGCCTCAGGGGCTTTAGATTACACACCTGAGACATAACTGCCTGAAGAGACTGCAGTGTTCATTGATTAAGCAACACATTACCAAATCCCTAATAAATCAGTGACAGAAGAGATGACATCAAGGGGTAACACCACATCATAAGGAGCTGAAAATAAAATGCTGCTCAGTTAGTGATATATAGCTGCTCAAGCAGCTGAGGGATGTGTTTATTCTATACATTACATACTGTGTATCAGGATGGGTAAGAGCTGTGGCTATATCTACAAGCAGGCTTTCCTTGGCCAGTCCTGAGGGTGTAGCCTACTTGGTTCCTACACTCAATCTGCAAGTAAGCACTACCAATTCAGGACACCTATGTCTTTAAGCCAAAAATACTAAAACCAGAACAAGGTCTTCCTCAGTTTACTCATTTCCTCTTCATATGATATAAGAGGTTTAAAATAAAAAGTGATGAATATTGTACTAAATCAGTCAGAAGTTTCGTTAAGACTCAGTTATCACGGGCAAGTCATCCACCTGAAAACTTAGGCGGATCACACAGAGCCTATCTTTTTCAAAACAGTTCCTTAGCAAAGATTACTGAAGATTTTAAAACTTCAAATATTAAACAATGAGGTTATATTAAGAAGGGAAAGCACCATTATGCATGCAATCTGAAACTGATTTCTGTTACAAAGCAGTTCTCACATCCTACTTAAAAGTGATAAACTGGTGGTTTTGGTTGGTTTGGTTTTTTTTTTCCATAGAATCCCAGACTGGTTTGGGTTGGAAGAGACCCTAAAACTCATCCAGTTCCAGCCCCCTGCCACTGGCAGAGACACCTTCCACTAGACCAGGCTGCTCCAAGCCCCATCCAACCTGGCTGTGAGCACTGCCAGGATATGGGGCATCCACAGCTTCTGGGCAACCTTTGCCAGTGCCTCACCACTCTCATGTCAAAGTTTTCTGCTTTTACTTTCAAACATGACTCATGCAGGCACACTGCCCAAAGATTAGTGATTTAGTATGAAGCAAAGGTAAGTCCATTTGGTAACTGATTTGTAAACGTATGAATTTAATGAACCTCTAAGTGAAAATTCTTCAGTGACTTTTGCTATAAGACTTGAAGTAGGATGAAAGAAGATGAAGAGCCTACAGACAGTATTTTCATAAGCTAAAAGCTATGGGTTTCTCAAACCTTAAATACCTGAAATGCGCCATTTAAAATGAATTATTTTCAGTGAGTACTATCAGCTGTTTTCTGAAAGTCAAGCAGCCAATGGCTGGTATAAACCGGCATACAAATTCACTTTATTTATGTACTTTTGGGTATCAATACAAAGCTTTGGCTATTGCATTCTATACAGTTACCACTCACATTCTTCAGAAGGAATGAATGAGGAAAGAGGGAGCTGAACTTCAGCTTGGTAATCCCATGCAAATTCAAGATACTATTCTGAAGGGGGTTAATATTGTGTTAACAGTAAGCTGGTGTCCTGGGTTCAGCAATTGCAGTCAGTTTTTCTCCTCCTTAGTAGCTGGTGTTTTGACTTAACCTGGGAACAAAACTGGTAACAGGGATGTTTTTAGTTACTGCTCGAATGTTTTGTTCTGACAAAAGACTTTGTGAGCCTCATGCTCTACCTGGGAGGAGGGGAGGCCGGGAGGAAGCAGGGACAGGACACCTGACACAAACTGACCAAAGAGGTATTCCATACCATAGCACGTCATGCCCAGGATGTAACTGGGAGTCATCCAGAAGGGCTAGCTCTTTCTGGGGTGTTGGAGGAGGGATTCGGTTGGTGGTTGGTGTGGTGTTGTGAGTTATCTGTCGGTGGTTGGTGAGATGCTGTATTCTTTTCCCTTGTTATTTCCTTTATCATTATTATTATTGGTGGCTGCAGCAGTGACTTGTGTTATACCTTAGTCACTAAACTGTTCTTATCTCAACCTTGGAAGCTGCATTCCTTTGATTCTCCTCCCCATCCCTCTGGAAGCAGGGGAGGGCAAGAAAGGGGGGGTTGAGTGAGTGAACGAGCTGCGTGGCTGGGTTTAAACCATGACAGCTGGCCAGAAATACCTCTTCAACTGCAATAAATAATCTTCTTGGAGACAGTCTCACTTGATGTTTGAAAAGCTATTGGTTTTTAATATGCAATGAAAAATTTTAAAACTGCATTATGCATAACAACAGATCCCTTTGAAAACCAGATGCAACAGAACCAAGAAAAATAAAATCAATAACAAGCTACTAAACCAACTGTGAGATAGAGAGCAATAAAGATGGCATGACCAAAATCTAAGACTATTTATGACCTAGGCACCATAGTCCTCAGCCATTTTGCTGATGACAATCTACTTTTTGTAAAATCCTCTTGGCCAAGAATGTAAAAATAAAATGTATTCTGGAATTCAATCACAAAGAGTACCTCACAATTCGGCCAAAGCAGAAAGCTGTGTTTGCACAACAGTTACAGAACATTTTTTCTTCACCTGCAGTACTTTGCAGTCCATGTATATTTTTTTCCTCCTGTCTCATTTCGGCACTTTTGTTAAGTCTTTCAGACTAAGAATAGTAAGAGACTAGTTTGCTCTCCATAAAATGTTCCCGTATGTTAAAAGTTCAGTAAAGGGTAATATCCTTTGTGAATCAGTAAAATAAAGAGATGAGCAAAACAGTATGAAAAAGTTGTTTTAGAGGTGAAGAATTTAAAGAAACTACAAATGTGTGGTTTCTTACAGATTATGTTCAGCCTAAATCACTAATATTTTCATAAGGCTGGAAATGTTAATCATTAATCTTGAATTTGTGAGATTACAAAAAAAACCAGTTTGGAATTTGTTTGATTATGCATGCTACTGGTCATAGCAACCATTTGGCAACTTTGCTCTGTTGACCTACAAAATGACATTTTAATCCTTCTCAAGTTTCCAATGGGGCTACATTACAGTTTCCTACTTTACAGAGTACTTTGACTCATTTTCTGCCCAAAGATCAATAATCAAAAGCATAACAAACAGTATTGAGATGAGACGATCCAGACGGATATGGATCTACCATGCAGAGATGTAAATTCATCCTCTTCTCATTCTTTTCAGTAATAGCCCTGAACGCCCATTTAAATGTATTTCAATAAGGTTCAGATATGATGCAAACTGGTGCTTGAGAAAATTTGATTTCCTGTAAGCTTTAATTTTTATTTTCCTGCATTAATGTAGATAAATAAAATTTAGAGATCTGTTCACCCAAGGCTCTGTCCAGCCTGGCCTTGAACACCGCCAGGGATGGAGTGTTCACAAACTTCCTTGGGCAACCCATTCCAGTGCCTCACCACCCTTACAGTAAAGAACTTCTTCCTTACATCTAACCTAAATTTCCTGTTTAAGTTTGAACTTGTTACCCTTTGTCCTATCACTACAGTCCTTAGTGAAGAATCCCTCCCCAGTATCCTTGTAAGCACCCTTTAGATGCTGGAAGCTGCTATGAGGTCTCCACTCAGCCTTCTCTTCTCCAGGCTGAACAGCCCCAACTTTCTCAGCCTGTCTTCGTACAGGAGGTGCTTCAGCCCCCTGATAATCCTTGTGGCCCTCTCACTTGCTCCACCAGCTCCATATCCTCCTTATGTTTAGGACACCAACATAACATGTAACGGCATCATTAAATTTGCCATTCTTTGTAAAGTGAGAACATCATTAAAACTTGGTATTTTAAAAAACATTTAATAGAGGTGACATTCAGTTCCAGCTGAGAACTATGTGTATAGTGCTTAATTCTTTCTGCTTCTTAAAAACTCAACATCAGTATATAACGTCTACCTAAAGAGCACTACTACTTTAGTGAAAAAAATACATATATATATACCTTGTAGATAAAGAGTTTTTTAAACTTTACCAATCAACTTTTTAACGAACAATTTCTTTAGCCCACCTGTCCTCTAATACTAAGAAACTGGGAATATTCCAACTACTTTATTTTTCTGGCAAATAAAAGATAACTTGACCCATTCATTTACAGACTGAACAAGGCCAATTCATTTCATGCTGCAGCACTGACCCTTAACATAGATCCTGTAAATGAGCAGTCCATTATAATATGTACCAGTGACTTTTAATTGCATTAATGGCTTTGTTGCTTGATCTTCCATTGCAAAACCACCATTATAGCATAAATATTTCTAAACAACATAATTATTTGTTTTAATAAAAATCACAGAATCACAGAATCCTAAGGGTTGGAAGGGACCTCGAAAGATCATCTAGTCCAACCCCCAAAATATATATGACTTCTGTTTACTGATAAGGAACTGCAGATGTGCTGTATTTTAAGTGTTAAAGTTTAGAATGGAACCCTCATGTTACATGTTGCATGATGTCAAACAACCCATAAATCAAAATTAATTATGAAATAANAAAATATATATCTGTTTACTGATAAGGAACTGCAGATGTGCTGTATTTTAAGTGTTAAAGTTTAGAATGGAACCCTCATGTTACATGTTGCATGATGTCAAACAACCCATAAATCAAAATTAATTATGAAATAAACTTCAGGATACTACAAATCTTCATATGCAATCTAAAAGTTAACAGTACCTTCCTATATTCATCTTCAGAACATAAAAATAATTTAATCTACATTATTTTGTATTACACAATAAGGTGATATTTTCAAACTAGATTTGTCCACACATTCACAATATACAAGTTGAATGAAATTCCATATACCACATAAAACTTATCACTTGACTTCAGTTCTATGTACCATAAATATTCAAAGGTTTTTTTAACTACGAGCACTCCAAGTATTGTTTTACCTCAAGTTCTTCCAATTTAAAAATAATCTCCCAAAACTTTATCTAAATTGTACTGTCACAATTTTAAACACATTTATTTATTCAGAAGTGTTTGAAAGAATGTAATACATTTTTGACAGGCAGTCTTTTACAATATTGAAATCAAATCCTTGATTTCATCAAACCCTTCATATTCTGTGCCTTATTCCTGCAAGGCTCATGCCAAAATGATTTAGTTTGATTTTCTTTAACAATGGTAGGTTGGCTTGACAGCATCTGACAAAACAATTCAGTGAAGTACACCATACCAGGTAAAGAACCTGAACTGGCTACTAGATGAAATAATGCAAAATAGAGCTTGGAATTACAACATAATTAGTTTTGCAGAAGAATCTTTTTGCAGTATTACTGATTTTAGATTAAGAAAATTTTATGGTGTTATAATTAGTATCTTTTGAACTATGTTTAAATAAAACAGTGGTAATGTCTTTATTAATATCATAGGAAAAAAGGCCAGGAAAAATCAGTGTAACAGTGGTTTGACTGACTTGAATTTAATCTGAATTTTATTACAAGGTTTTACCACCCTCTGTTAGAAAGTTAAGTTTTATGTGCAGAGTTCCCTGCATTTGAGTCCCTGAGCTGAAGTGGAGCATTCAGTACTACAGTCTGCCACAGGTATGACGCTATCTGCTCAAGGCAGGCTGAGGAGAAAGAGTAGTTTTCCATGTAAGCTTCAAAGGTACTTCTGTTCTCAAGCACATGGGGATGAAAGGCCCCAAGGATTTTATTACACTAGAAAATTACAGAAATATACTTTCTGGAACCCTGAAGAAAAGTTCTGTCTCACCTTTGAGCCAGAAAAAACTGTCAAGTTTCACTTACGCTCCAGGCACTGGGCAGTGGGGCAGTCACAACTGTGTTACCCTCTGGCTTGGTAAAAGCAGATTCTATTCTGAGGTTGTAAGGCTCTAACATGGGGTCAAGTCTTGGAATGTCACAATTTATCTACCAAAGTACATTGACTGAGATTCTAATATTACAATACGTATTGTGTAGCATATATTAGCTTTGGTGTTACAATGTGTGAACTTTATCTCAGCAAACAAGAATTCATTTCCAATTGCTATAGAACTATTACCTTACTGAAATTTATAACAAACCAATGTTTTGCCTTTTGTCAGCTCACTGGCTCACAGATTCTTTCTGTTAATATATTGCCTAAAATAGCTGATTAACTCAAATGTGTTTGCTTATTTACAAAATCGCTCAACTTTATAAACATCAGTGAAATATAGTCAGCGTTAGGGGGTGTCATTAATGAAAAGCTGCTTCAAATTCTTTTGGAAGAAGCCTATAAGAAGTGATGCTGTTAGAGGTAAAAAAGGCACTTCCTAGTCTCACTGATATAGTGAGGATGGTCTGGCATGTATGTGTATTTTAAATATATGCTGATCCCATATGTACTGATGATTGGGTTGATTCATTGCTCCAGAAGAAACTGCTCATGAATAACCCTGAACCATTATGTTTGTATCTGTTCTTGATGTGTTTAATGAATAACTACAAAATGTTCCAGGAGCTCAGTTCTGGCACTCACTGGCCACCATATCCTGAATCTCTTATGACCAAACTGTGTGATGCTAATACCACACTGAAGCACTGCAGACATCAGTTCTGACTTGGTCTTACCACCTCTTTTGGTAAATAATGTACAGCAGTGGCTAATTGCACTTCTCCTATAAAAGTAAGTTTATCACAGTACAGCTGGTATAAAAAACCCTCAAAAGTAGAAATACAGAGAATTCAGATGGAAGCTACCTAAGACATTTCCTGGTTTTAAGTGCCAAATTCACCATCTTACAAGAAAAGAGTTTTAAGTCTCCTTCTAGATACCAATGCTGAACACATAGCATAGACATGAAAGTCTGGAGTTGCAATTAAATCTTGCTTATTTTGGCAATCATTAATTTTATCATAGTCCTTTATTGATAGATGAAGAAAGGACATTATTTTAATGACTTTGGAGTCATGCATTTACTTTAATTCTATACAGACCTAATTCCTGAGTTTTGTGATTATATTTCCTTCCAAAGACATAACCTTTTACTCTGGCAATTACCACTAGCAAAAATGCACTGCAGAGTGCTCCATAGTACCATATTGCATCTGCCTGCCACTGAGTAACCAACAACTTGCTTGCTGCAGGACTCCTCCCATTCTGACTTTCTTTTCCTATTAGGAAACACCACTCAGAAAAGAATCTTCTAAGCTCAAACATTGAGCTCTGGAAACGTACTTATTTTTGCTGTGTGACAATCCTTTATATAGCATATGACACTTGGTTTCAAGTTGAGCTGTGTTTTAAAGATTTCTATTCTGGTGTGCACAGGTGCTATACAGGCATTAAAACCAAAATCATATCTGGCTTGTACTCTTACATCCGGCTTTCGATAAAAAAGTCACAACAAGCATTTATTTGACAAACTGTACTATAAAACTTGTAGGAAAAAGCTTCTTTTCTACACTACTGTCAATTGACTGTTATCTGAATACTTAAAAAATTAGCAGTAAAACAAAACTAGAAAATTAAACTCATAAACTTTCCTATTTGCAAACATTTATATGAATTTATCAAAAGTTTTAACTTTAAATACATAATTTCAGAGGTTTATGTTGATCAGGCAGTAACAAAGGGAGTTAATCAAATATGAATCTTCTCCAAATGTCTTGTCAAACCAGGTAATGATGTCCTGCCAGCCAAACTCAGAGGGAACATGTGAAACAAATACAAAAGTAAACAGGCCTTAAGCTGCCCAAGGGAAAGTCAGCAAGATGGCAATTTCAATCATTTGGAATAATACTAAAGCAGCCTTAGGCTCTTCTCAGAATGGAAACATGTCACTGTTACTGCAATATTTCAACAAATCAGACTGAAAAAGAAAGGAACACTTATGTAATCGCAGCCCTGGAACAACACTTTAATCCACAGTAAGGTGGAAAATAATTAAGAGGAAATTCCCTTTTTGCAAGTAATTGTAAACAAAGGTAAATAACAAGGGCAAACAACATTTCCTTAGAAATTTTGAGGAGTGAAAAAAATGAAATCTAGGCACAGATTCCTTTACTTTTTGTACAGGAGGCTTTGGAACAACAAAGACTAAGTTCTATCAAATGAAACTGTGAACCTAACGTCCCTGTAAACTTTACCAAATGCTGAGGAAAGCTACATTCAGAGTTACAAACAAAGCAAAAAATACTTCAAGAACAATTCTGCTGAAAAGTTTCATTAAGATGAATGGGTTGTCATATCATTTAACTGAGAAATCAAAAAATATTTCAAATATTTGGGGAACTTATCTAATCAGTAAACTTTCAGTATGTGTCTAGTCATGTAGCCATCTTTTAGTCAATCATCAGAAAATCAAAGGCAAATTGGCATGACTCAACCCAAACTTTAATACCGCATGATTGTGTCGTGTAAGCTTGTTTTGTGAGAGGGCTGCTGTGGTTTTAGCAGAGAGATTAACGACCGGACCTAAGCTGGCCTCCAAACCTTGCCCTGCTGATGCCTCAAGCCCTTTGAAGTCTGACCATCATACCTGGCAAAACAACAGTGGGAACTAGGCTGGTGTCAGATCTAATCAAGTTTCCTGCCTCAGCATAGCTAACTATGGGGTACGCTAATTGGCCCAATTGCGGATTATACCTTTTGCTACAGATTCAAGACAATAATTTAGTCAAATGATGGTTTTTATCTCCTTCTAATTAAGATTCCGAAGTGGGAAGAAATAGGATTAGACAGGCTAACTTCAAAATTGTATCCTTTAAAGTGGTATGCACATAAGACAGATCCCTGATAATATTTCATAAAATAATATATCACTAGTAACTAATGTGTGAAGATTTGGGAAAGCTTGATAGAGCTACTGCACCTTTCATGACAAACATGTAAGTTTTCCTTGAAGGGGTCTACCACATTATTTACAAATGAAAAATGAATACTCATAAATATTAATAAAAAAATCTTCAATTAAATAAAACCCCTTCAGAATACATCTAAGTCAATCCCATTTTGATGACGAAGATACAGGAAAACCTGCAACAGTTCAATGATTCTGCAGACTATGAAGAGGAGGAGTCCCTCCCACAAAACTGCAATCTAATAAAATGGATTTGACATTTAAGGTTGTTTTACAGATGAGGGCCAAACCATAAAATGATTTAACTGGTAAGCAATCCAAAGCTGAGAAAATCCATGTCCCATGCCCTTATTTTAAACTGTCAAAAAAGAATGATGTAGTGATGAAAAGCTCTTTTAGAGAAATCTTGCCATAAATCACAGGTTGTATATTTCTAACTTTTCTTACAGAATTTGATTTTAAAATGGCATTTCCAGTAGATGTCAATATTTTCACCCTAAAGTGTGTATATAACTAAGCAGAAGTTTTTACAAAACTGTAACATACTCAAAATACATTTTTACTTCACATTTAATCTACATACAAAAGAAATCATCAACTCAGTTGTACTTTGTATGAAGTACACTGTTGCTCATACACAACACACAGTGCTGTGCTGCTTTGTTTTTACCACCAGAACCAAACCTGACTGCTGACACAACACACTCTAACTGCATAAACCCATCTAATTCACATCCCTCCTTTATTCAGTTTTCCCTTGCTCCCATTTTCTTATGGACCTCACTGTACTACTCAGCCTAGCTGCCTCCCCTAATAATATGAGGAAGAAAAACATATATATTATAGATTACTGAACTGTGTACAGGAAGATTACAGTAGGACACTGACCCTGCACTTTTAAAACTGCCTAGTTCGTGTCAGTTCAGCAGCTTATAGAAAGCACATCTCTAACAAAACCTGAAGTTATTCTAAAGGGGATGCAGCTAAGCAAGGACAGGAGAAATTATACAGGCAGATCATCCATGCAAGTCTAGGGCAACAGGTTGTTTCAACAGTTCCACTACACCTGTTTCCAACACTTCTGCCCCATCACTAATTCCATTTTTTTTACAGAGACTCCTGCTGAAGGTTTTGTCATTTTTTTTTTGTTTTGGTTTTTCTTTTTTCCTTCCAAATTACATTACAAATTGGAATACCGAATACCGCAGACAGAAAAAATCACATTCTGAGTCAGGACTCAGTGAGGAAAAAACCCCCAAATATTCTAATTCATAGCCATAATAAAGGAAAGTTTACTATGCTGTGAAATGAAGGTGCACGCTTCTCTGCACTTCTGAAAATATTAAGAACATTTGTATTTCAGAACCAAACAGATGCTATTAAGGTATTTGTTTCTAATGTACTGCTCAAAAGCAGTTGTTAAAATGGGTTAACTGGTTTCACTAACCACATTCCCTGGAAAGTGAGAAACATTATGAAGGAATGTCTTTGGGAAGAAAGTCCTCTTCCATGTATTTGCCTTTAAGTGGCTTCTGAAAAGGATACCTCTAGTTGTGAAACTTCTAGCACTCATGCAGAGATGACCTGCATGAAGAACTGGCCGCCTGATTAACTATTAACTACTCTCAATAGGATTAGATAATTAAAGACATTGATGACCATTAATTAGGAGGAGGGCACCTTAATTTGTCACTTGATAGGGCCCTTTCAATGATTTATAGGTTAGGGCTACTTGCAATTGTGAAGGGGAGGGGGCAGTGAAGAGAGAGAACCCTTAAGTTACCTTATCAAGTGGCCAGCTAAAAAGGGCAGAGGGTCAAATAAGGGCCAAAGTGGTCACTTAAGGGTGAAGTCCCAAACACCAAAGCAGTGCCAAGCCACATTGACCATCATTTGGTGATGGAGTAAAAAATATGCTAATTTATTGGTGGCAATTCTCTCTTTTTATGGTTTCAAGCAGTTAAGACAAGTGGCCTGCTTAAGAGCTTTTCATCTGAAAAGAGATTAAACAAAATGGTTTGTCAGGGATGCTTGGCTGTTTTATGTCTTTGTTAAAAAAAATTTGCCCAGACTGTACCAATGACTATCACAGCACCCTGAAAGCCATCTTCCATCTCTAAGCATTTCTTGGTTAATAAATACATCAGCTCTAATTGCTTAATAGTGCTATGTTCATTTGCTCTTTAGCAAGATTAAAATGAAATACATCTTTTGTATTACTGCCTTCTATCAGGACTGTCTGCATAAAGGTCACAGAAAAAAGTTTAAATTTAGTAGGAAATTTACTTAGGGACATTAGTGTAAATGATATTGTGTTTAAAATGACATAAAAGAGCGAAAGGTGATTTCAGTAATGCAAAGAAAATGGTTTCTGAATACTGATAAGGACACTTATCCCTCATACCACACACAATTTTAGGCAGCATTATACATTAAAATCCCTCTACTGGGGTAATAACATGTAGCTACTTTCCCACCCACTAACACAAGTAAGAGCAAGTCATTAACATTTAATTAAATATGCTCCTGACATCCTTAGAAACATGTCACACTTTGTTATTGAAGGTTGTGGCCTACTTTCTATGTACATTTTAAAGCCAAATAAACTATTTATAACAGACCGATTTAGTGCCGCAAATGAGACATTTTTAATTAGAAGTCATATTACAGGATTTTATAAAGCCGTTCTGAACGGCAAAACCAGAGTGAAATGAATTTACCACATCTGATGCATATTTCATGCATTTCACAAAACGAAACATAGGAGATGGGATTAGCTCCACCTTTTGGGTTCTAAATAGTGAAACAAAACTGTTTCTCTTACCTCAATGGTGAACAGCTTCCTTTTTAATCTAAAAGCAAGATCCTTCGTGTCTGACACATCACAGACCAAGCTATTAAGCCGAGGAATCTGATGTACATGAACCAAACCTGGTGGAAAGAAAGAGTAAAGAAGGAAAAAGAGTTAAGAAAACGCTGTCATCTAGATGCATAAATTAGTCCTACAGCAGAATTCTGTATATTTACACACTCATCCTCCCCTTTTTAAACTGGAGCTTACTACCAAGAGCAATGAAGCAAACGGTGTGATTATACTCAAGTAATCAAGCAGAATAAGATAAACAGAAATCCTTTTGCGAGGAAAACTAATTGCACTCTGGTACAGAAGTACAGATGTAAAGAGCGATCTTAGTACTTGTCAAAACTACAGCTGGTTTGTGTGTGATTTTCTCGTGTATTTACAGTAAGCAAATATGGCTATCACCTTGCATGCTGCCCACGGCACCACTGAGTGATCTTTATTTTATTAAATGCACCAGTAAGCAGCCAGCAAAACAAGGCTTATGGGTTAGTGATAACCACTGAAGCTCTAATGAGAAGTACTTCATTTTGCACCCTGAAAACAACTTGAAAACAAGCTGCTGTAAAATACTGATCCTGCTTTTTGAGAAATTTTAACCCCTATGCCATGCTTGGAGAAATACATTTTCTTTGTGCAGGAGGCTTACAGAGCTGTTCAGATGATTTTAACAGTACTAGGTGCACTGCAAGCTCTGCATTCTGTCAGCTAAAGCTCAAGCTGATTTTTTCTGACAAGGACGCTGGATGGTTTTTGTGCAGCCTAATATAGTTTCTGAACAACCTAAGGGTGATTTCCTACATCTGAAACCCAGGAAAATTCTACAGGGCTTCTCAATTACTGGCCTATATTTGCTATTCATAAAGTCACCGTCTAAATGGAAATACTGAACATTTATAAAAGACAACTTACTTGAAAACGGCAGCTGTGAGAAAAACCCCAAGCACTAAAACCCTAATTTAAAGTAAGGCAAGTATTTTTTTTGGGTTTTATCTTTATTTTTTTTTTTCTTTTTAAGGAAGAATAAGGGTAGAAAGTTTCCTAAAATAGAAATAATTTTAAAAGCATCATTTTTATGGGTACCAATTACAAATATTCTCAATAGTATTAGAAAAATATTTTAATACTTTCAAATCTTCCATCCCTGTCTCCAGTCTGGTGACATAAGAGAATTATTTATTTGGCTCATGAGTTCAAAATAGAATTATTATGTAGAAATACCAGGTATAACACAAGGTTGCTTATATACAGTATTCTAAAAAGTTTACTTAAAAATTACCTATATAATTTTTCTGTTATTATATGGACTTTCCAATCATTCAGATTTGCAGACAGCTTAATAAAATTATTTGTGTAGGATTCATTAAATAATGCAATAATTTAACTAAGCTTCTACTGAATGTCAAAATCTTCCACCATCTGCAGCAATTAAATCATCTTAAAATATATTCTTAAGCAAAAGGAATCCATAAAGTTAAAACTGCCAAGAATACCTCTTTTAGAATGTTAAATTAAGGTTGCCTATACCTCAAAAGCTATGTATATTGGCATATCATTTTTATTAAGTAGTATCAGAAATGATTTAGCATACAGTTTTACAGGAACCCAGGAAATAACTGCTAAAACACACGTTGTCTTAAAGCATTTTTTCCTTTCCCTGAGAAAGGGAGTATCAAATTGACAGAATTATGTTAGCATAAACAAATGCCACAGCACCATTATACAGTTGGAAAAATAATGAGGCAAATTATTCTAGCTTTTGTTCACATTTCTTTTTTTGTTCACCTTTTTTCAGATAATGAGATGTGCACTATTTTCAGAGTAAAAAGAGATTTTTCTCTGATTTATTAATTACAGCCTGCATACACACAGTGGTGTCTCAACACCATCTTTGCTTCTTTTTCTGTGTATGCTGCTATGGAAAACACTGCCACATTCTCACATGTTTACAGCAGGTTTTGGATAAGCAGTCTACTTTCAACTAAAGGTTTCTATGGAACTCCAGTAGTATCATAATAATAATAGCTGTAATTTATGCACCCTCAGTGCACTGCTCTGGATTAGCTAAAATTGTTTCTCATTCACTGCTTTGGCTATGCATAACTTCTAATCTAGTCTTTTAACATTTAAATAGTTCTGTTGAAACAGCTAACATAGTCTTTGGGAAACAACAAACAAGATTAAACACCATTACACGTTTTGAAGTGAAATCACTTGAAAGTATACATGATTTTGTACCAAAGTTAGTTTTGTATTTTCCATGCCACACATACCCATATTCATTTCTTTAAATCTGTAAGTGCCATAATGTAAAGCTGAAAACCAGAACATTATTTTTAGATCAAGTTTATACAGCACACCATTTAGCAGTTTATTCACCTTAATATATGTTTTCCTGTGTTCTCTATTTAAAATTTGGCAGATCAAAACTATTGATTTCATGACAGGTTCAGCTCACTGGTCAGATGATTGCCAAGGCTCCTCTGCATGTGAATTCCCCGAAGCCTGCCTGTTGAGATGTACATCTGATTGAGCCATGCCTCCATAATATGGCTTGACAACATGCAAGGAGTTGCCATGTTTCCTTTGCAGCCTTAATGCACTTTACTGAAAATTTTCCTAACTCAAGCCTGGTTAGCAAGGAGAAACATTTAAGAGGTTTATTCTAAAACGAAATCAAATGCTGCTTTATAGCAGATACCCAATTGGAGGGTAAGCCACTAAGTGCCCTAGAAACACTCAGGGCAGACTTTTTGCATTGCTAAAGATGGAACTTACCATGGTAGTCCTTGTATAATGGATTGGTTTCTCTCTCTGACCCAATAAATGATTCAAGACCAACTACCGTATCTGACAAGTTTGTTACACGTTCCATAATTGCTTTATTCTGTAAGACATGGAAACAAAATACACATCCTATGTGATGAAAAAGGTAATTAATGTTCATAGAGTAAGCCTTGGACTTCTCAATGGCAAACTGTGGGAAAAAAATAGGTCATCAATACTTAGAAATTACATTAGAGGGCTTTTTTTATTGTTTTTTAAAAAAGGACTTGAAATTTTGGTCTAAAGAAAATATATATTTGACAAGGAGAAACTATAAAAGGGCTAACTCAGCAAAAAATTAATATTTTCCTAAATCTTCAGAACATCAGCATTTGCTCGTATCAGAGATATTTACAAGCTATGTGGCAATTAAGCATCTCTCATTGACTTCTACTAGGAGTCAAGATGCCCAGCTTTTGTTTGTGCTCTGAAAACTTTGGGTTTGGATACACTTAAGCATATCTCTAAGATTTTGAGCAAGTACAACCCACATGATTATTCATTTTGATCATCAGTCAAAACCATGGAAACCCAAAGCATTTCCTCCAGTATATTTCTTTCTAAAAGTTTCTCTCTACACAACATATGAATCTAAGGCTTGAAGTTGCATTAGAATTTCTCAATATATTTGTGGTAGGGGAGGCCTTATGCCTTGTGCAACAATGTAGTGCCATGTGCCTTAAGTAAGCAGTTTTCTGTGCAGTTTTCCTTATTTCATTTTATGAAGCAGAGAGCAACATTCAAAATTGACAACAGAGCTGTTCAGAGGTAACTCCAGATTAAATGTTCTTAGATGATTTGAAGATGTCAGTATTTAATGAGAAAAAAAAGGAAAAAAAAAAAAACAACCCAGAGATAAATCTGTGCTAAAAAGAAAAATATTTCTTTAAAATAAGAAGTTGTTATCTTGCAGCTGCCTGGAGAGCTGGTATACTTTTGTTCTTGATGGCTGTAGGCGATATACCCATCATACTTTCACGGGGATCAAGATCAAACACCTCAAAATACCCATTACAAGTATGAAGAAGCTCCAAGTTACAGTTTTGCATTTTTAATGAATTTTAAAGGATTTTGTACATTCTGCACTACTTTCATAAACCATGCAAGCAATGCTTCTTATGAAATGCCAATTTAAATATTGTTAAAGTATTTGATGCTAACAATTTGTAAAGTAATTAGGAGCAGAGAGAAGGGAAACATCCCTTGATAAGTTGGAAAAGTCCATTCATTGTACTGACATACAGGTTTATTTATTAAAATAGCGATTAGTACATCAATTGCTTTCAGGAACCCATGTTTCAGTGAGAGTTTATTTCCTAGTTACAGAGAGGCCTACAAAGCAGACATGAAAGCTGAACATTACCTACTCTCATCAAAGAATAATCTGAATTCTGTTTGTTAACCACTACATAAAGTAACTTGTGGCCTGCCTGCACAGACCAATCTGCTCAGGTTACAAGGCCTAAATCCAAAGATCCCATGGCACCTTTACACCCCCTCCCTTCCCCACCTTATGGGCCAGATGGCATTAAATCCTGGGGACTGGTCTCTTTTCAAAGCCGGTACTTGTGCACAGGCCAAAATGATCTATCCCCATGGAATAAGGGAACTTTAGTTTTACCTACAAAGTCTAATGATGGATAATGATAAAACAGCATTACACTACAGAATTTCCTTTATGAGGAATAACATGAGTGATCTGAGTTAAAAGAACACTGCTTACCCATCAGTCCCTAAGATCTGCTATTAGATCCACCCCTGAAATATTAATGCTGACTTGCAAATTATTTCCTCCTCTAGGAAGAAAGAGACACTATACTACATATTCATGGAAACTTTTGGTTACATTATTCTACAGGGGCAACCACATAAAGATGATATAAATATAAATCTGAAGTAGCCAGCAATCTCTAGATTTCCAGACCAGAAATGACCATATTTTTCCGGTTGTTCAGCAGGCAGCTGAATGTTATTTGTATTAGCAAGCAAAACAAAATTGGTACATAAATAAACAAAATTACGATTTCTGCTAACCTGATTCTCAGTATGGAAAAAAATATTCTACCATTTGAAGAAAAATTTGCTGTCCATTAATGTTTTTGCTTGCTGGTTTGGATAAAAATGGGTTACAAAAACTGGACAGAAAGATGGTCAGCCATCAGCAAGGTATCCTCACCATTAACAGTCCTGCAAACCACAAGAATAGCATCTCTCCTATTAGGCCTTTATTCTGGAAAGATTAAAGTGAGGGACAGCAATTCAATAGTTGCCTAATGATACATATGTGGATGTTGGCTTCAGCTTTTCTTAATAGGTTTGCTTTCTTAAATTGTAGTCTGTTTGCCTGCTGATTATGGTTTTGCTTTTAAAGTGTGTCAAAATATTCCCCTGGCTTAATGCAGTGCATCTTGGGAAATATTTTGCACAGTGAATCGCCACACCAAACAGACATTTGCTTATGTGGCATTGTTGCCATAGATTTCTATCTATCATGTATTTTCTAGTTTGCAGCATTCAGCACATTAATGTTCTATCAAAGCTGACGTCAGCACCCAGATACTTGTGATGTATGGCATCCTGACATAAACACACAAATCAAGTTGCCCCATCTGGGCTTGAAAATTTAACAGAGCTCCAGATCTTCCTCCAGCCCCATACAAATCTACCTCCTGCTTCTGGCATAAACTTGGCAGCTCTGGAGGTGAGCCAGGACATGGTTAGGAGGGAAGCCAGGAATGGGGAGATTCAGGGAAAGAGTTTGTTGGCAGCTAGAAGAGGCATTGTTTTAAATTGCATGCAAAAATAAAAAACCCCAAACCCCAACCCAGTCCTGAAAAGTTTTCAGTCTTGCTAGAGGTACTGCAGGTCTTCTTAATTAGTTAGTGCAGCCAAAATGTAATTATTCTAACAACATGGTAGCAAGCCTGTTGTGGAGGCTGGGCTGGGCGTCCATTCTGTATCTTACTTTGTGCTTGCTGTTTTAGAGAGACATTATCTTTTAAGGGCAAACTTGCAATATTAGGGCTTAACCAAAGTGTAGTATCAAAATAATAGGAAACTAGATGTATTTGTTTAACCAGCTTTTGGGAAGGGCAATTATAGAAAAAGATTGCTTTGTCCTACTAATTTATTTGCAGAATCTACATAGCTTCAAGTAATTATTTGTGTGTATTTGTAAATACTTATTTACAAATAAACATATAATCTCCTGTGTCTGAGTATAAAGCACGGTATTCTACCAACAAAAACACATGTACAGCCTCTGTACTCAGACTTACAGACCGAAATTAATACTGTGTGTTTCTACTGGATTGAATCCTTACTGTGCTGCAATTTTACTATTACTACTAATAATCAAATCAATCTTGGTTCATCTGTATTCTGTATTAGAAAAAAAACCCCTCTCTTTTAGACTCTGCTCTAATTCCTAGTTCTCCTCTGATTTCCTGTCAAATTTTTTATAACACCCAGAAATATGTCCTCCCATTTTTATTTCATCAGTTTCTAAAGAAATTAAACAGCTCACAAAATTTAAGTAATAATAATAATATTTAATTTTTTAGTCCTCCCACTGGATTAAGTATAAAAAAGTAAAACAACTGAAAATGTTCTTAGAATGGCCTCAACTTTTGGACATAGTAACCATCTCAAAATTTAATAGGAAAATAAGAGACTCATGTTAAAGCACTACAATGAGATCCAACTAGCAGCTGTGTAAATTCATTAAGCTCTTAAATCACATGGGCTTCATGTGTTTGCATTTGTATTCGGATCAATACACCAACATAATTTTAATACTAATTCAGATACTGGATTGAAAATAAGGTATTTTAAGACTATGTCTCTTCAAAGAGACATTAGGCCTATCTTTTGACAGGGGGTTTTGACTTCTGTACCTTTACATTCTAGTAATCCAATTCCATCACTGATTTTATTTTAAAACATTTAATTAAAGAGCTAATACACCAAATCCTAAAATGGACTTCATTACCTAAAAAACTACCTACAAACAACTGCTAGCACTGGAACAAAACCCAGTGAGTTGCATACATTTCCCATATGACAGCAGAGAATTTAAAGATGAATTCAGATATTCCCCCCCAAGTTTAGGTAAATTGTAATTGCAGGCAATAGTTTGTGTTGTTAACAGCAGGTGAGTGCAGTAATCCTGACACTTCATTTGAAAGAAGGTCTCAATAATAAATAGCAAGCAAACAAGTACATGCAAAGTAATAGGAACCTTATAAACTTATAAACCTTATAACCTTATAAAGCATATTTTGGTGTGTGAATTTTCACAAAAAAGATCAAGAATAGGTTGTGCCACATTGGACTATAATGAAGCACTGGCTGGATGTTCAATAGATAAATAACTCTTGATATTTCCTGAGAGATTATCACACAATTGTGTGGTAATGACTTCACAATATGCAAATATTTTCCACTTGCCATTACTACTTAATCTCCAAAGAATTATAAATTGACAGGCTATGTAAATAATTACTGCTTAGAAAATCCAAGTATTACCCATACATTTTGGGAAAAGAATTTAGATATTAGGCTCTTGTACTAGTTATATAGAGAGATACAGTTTGTGCACTTTTTCATCATCCACAAATCCTCAAAAGATTAATAACTGCTCTGCCAAACAGTGTTTTAGCAGCAATTAACAAAGACTGTAAAGTATAAAATTCTATACTTTGACTCTAAGTTGATTAGCACTGTTCTCAGTGCTTGCACACACCAAACCTACTCACTGAACTTTGAATTTTGGTTCCAAAATGAATATACACTCAGACCACTGGGACATAAGATGATGAACAATACATAAACACATTTTGGTATGCAGAAATCTCTACCAGTGTCACAACAAAACTGAATACAAGCATGATGTCTTTGCTGGAAGACAGATATCCTAGAAATATATTTCAAGACTTACTACAAATAATGTCTTCAAAATTCACATTTAGGGATTCAGACTGATCAGGCATCTTCTTTTATCTTTGAAGAACCTTAGTGACTAAAATAGAACTTCAGTATAAATATCTGTTCATATGGTTGAAATCACAGAAGCTTGATTTTGGTTCATTTGTTCAGACACACAGTGTATTGCACTAGCTAATTTCAAGCAATGAATAGCATTTTTGCATAATTTCATATGGGTTACAGAAGCAAAGAAAGGACAAGTAGTGAAGCCATGAACAGGTAACTAGATACAACATACTTGTAAAAATGGGAAGGGAGTAACAAAGCATCTGCTGGCCAGATGTTGGTTGTTCTCTTGAAGTTGCTTTTAATAATGTGTGTCCTGATAGCCTTCGTATATTCAAGAGTCTTTCAACTGTGAAACTAGTTAGAACTATTATTTTTGTTTCCAAAAAACTCAAAACATTTGAGGCATGGTTCCCTTATCTTACACCTAAACCATTATCATTGCTATAGGAACCCTGCAATGCTATTATCAAATATATCAGATGATGGTGGATGACACAGAATCCATAAAAAAATTCAGGATGAGTTTTCAGGAAGAATAATTAGCTTGGAAATAAAAACTAAGTATTACATATGCAAGAATCTTTAGATCTTCACTGAAAATGGATGGCTTTGACTTGTCTACTACTTGAGCTATAGAAATATCTAATGCCAGCAAACCATGACACCCTACGAAATAAAAGTACGTCTGTTTTGCCATGGCAGGAAAGACCTAAAAAGACCAACAGTGAAATAAATGACTTCACAGGTAAAACAAGGAAGTCAACAACAGTTGCTGCTGAGGCCTACAAAACCAAAAGTGAGAACAAAGACTATGCAGTTTAAAACAAACTTTCCATCTGTCCATCTCCAAGTGCTTAACAAAAGAAAGGCAAGTCCTGCATTCCTTATTTCCAAGTCATGCAACAAGCACAAAGACGTCATGTGAGTTGTCCAATGTCACAAGCCAGTCAACAGTAAGCCGGGAATTGAACCCAGCCTTTCACTGAGTATTTTCCCTCTATTTGAGACCTATTTTAGGAGGCTGCATCTATAGCTTTGGAGTACCAGGAAAATACTTGGTGGTATCACAAAGATAAAGTGGGAGTCAAAAGCTCAGAAACCTGGTTGCTCAAAATCCCATTAGTATCCGGCTGAAAGAGGTGACAGATGTACAAGGTGTTAAAGAGTGACACATTTTGAGCTGAATTCCTGTTCAACGCTTTTCTGACTCTTTCCTTAGCAGTCGGTAGCTGAAAGCACAGGCTACACATGAGTATGAACAGTTCTGGGGTGCAGGTATGTGAGTCCTGCTGCAGTGGGTAGATAGAATAAACCTCATTGAGCCCTTCTCCAGTGAAGGGTGAAGAGCTGGGAAGAAATGAGTATAAAATCTGCGCTGAGGTGAGCCCACCATCTTTCCTAAATACTATCTGGTCCTTACTAATGAGATTATCTCCTTGTTATAAAGCATATATATATATATATATATGGAAAACTCTATGGTATTATTTGTCCTTAATAATTGCAAAAATGAAATGACCATTTGAGCAGATTTGTTTAGAAAATTAAACACATTGTGTGCTACGAGTTGGTCATAGTGTAGTAGAGATACAAAAGTGGACTGAAAGAATGAGAGTCATATTACAAATAAGCCATAACAAAACTGCTGAAATTGCTGTATTTGAGACCAACTAGCTTAACTGAAATCCTGTGACTCCCTTAGGAATTATTAATTTTATATATAAAGTTTAGGAGTTCCTTTTGTTGCAATTTTGCCTGAAAAAAATGTCACTGCATTTTGCTTACCAATTCAGAAAGGCCAAATATTGCTGCAACTTTAATTCTTTAAACAGTGAATCACATTTTACTCACAGGTGACCAAAATGATCCTCCATCATTATTTCAATTATTAGTACACAAATATCGAATGAAACAGCTAACTGATTCTGAAAGATGCTGAAATATAAAATAATTTAGAAACCAAATCCCATATTCAGTATAAAATTATAGGCTGTCATCAGGAGCAGGCTGGCAAAGCTAGGTCCAGATGGGAAATTGGCTGGGCAATAAGAGGAGGTAGAGTGGAAATGATGGGTAGGCTGGAAACGGTGAGAACCTAAGGAAAGACATGACTGCTCCCTCTGCTGGCAAGGTTCTCACCTGCTTTAATTTTTAACTAATGAGTAGGCATTTCTTTAATTATTTAGGATTTAGCCAATAAATAATGCAGAATGTTCCTTCCTCAGTCTGTTGCTGTGTGTTTGCACATTTTTGAACTTATGGTGCCCTATTTCACTAGAATAATTTGCCACAGAATTAAGGCTCAGATGGATATCTAATGGTAGAGTTACAGGCTTTATATTTTAATTGTTCTGAAAATGAAAGGCAGGATTAAGCTATTTAACCTTCAAAATACTCTATTTTACAATGTATACACATTTTTATTTAATTTACATATTTCATAACACTACAATAAATTGCTCATCATATCACACTGTAACAAGCACCATCTATGAAGTAGTTAGATACTATAAAATGAAACGTTCTGCAACACAAGCATACTAAATTACAGTCACTCCAAAAAAGTGCTGTTCTTCCTTGCCAGAGAATTCAGTGATAACGCTTGTATTAAAACTTAATTAGAAGATGAAGATAAGTCATTCATTACTTGATTTGTGATATAAATTAATAGCTGCAGTAAGAACATTTAGAAAAAATCTGTTCTAGGATTTTGGCCTACAACCAGACGCTCCCAGAACAGGAGGGATCAGCTTTATTTGCCCAC
Source organism: Agapornis roseicollis (assembly GCA_002631895.1). Taxonomy (NCBI): domain Eukaryota; kingdom Metazoa; phylum Chordata; class Aves; order Psittaciformes; family Psittacidae; genus Agapornis; species Agapornis roseicollis. Next base: position 36,058 of record NDXB01020677.1, read on the forward strand.
TGCTCTCATCTGAATCCTGGCTGAAAAGCTACTCCAGCTCCCAGCTTTCCAGAAGGCTCCATCCCAGGAATCCTCGCCTGCCATTTGGTTTGCTGATTTTAATCTCCCAGGACTTTCTTACAGTGGCTCCACTATGCTGAACTGGCACTTGCTCCTAGAAGTGAGTTATTATTAAACTTGTAGGTCAATTGTGGCACTAACAACTCTTTGGAAGCTTTCAGCCACGGTGTAGAATTTGCTAGTCTAATTAAATATTAATTCTAAGTGTTACATTCTGTGGCTAAGAGCTTTTATTTTCCATCATCAGTCTGGAAGAGAAAGAGGTTACAAGGCTAATTTATTTTTTATTTTTTTTTTTTTTATTCTCCCTAGCATTAAAACTTAACTATACAGGCACAAAAACATCATTAAAGATGCAATATTCATTTTTATAATGATTATACTTAATTAATAGAGCAGGTCTAAACACAAAGATGCAAAATTAGTTTCTGAAATTTCAAGGTTTTGAAGCAACACCAGAAGTTCACATACAAATGTTTCTAAGCAAATACTGCACAGAAATTCAATATTCAGTTATTTGAAAATCACTTCAGATGGGAAATACATATGCAATAATTTAAATAGAGTTTTACACAAAATTTATAGCTCTTTGTTCTGAAGTACAATAGACAACAGATATTTAATGCTTAGATTCACAGGGCTTTTTTTACAAGAACTTAGACCTCTACTTATGCGAACAAAAAAAATGTATTTCTTCAGAGAAAGAGTACTACCTTCCATTTTCTAACAGAACTGTTTAAAGCAGGTACCTACTTTGGTCCTGCATTATTTAAAGTCACTCCTCTAATCTTTGCTTATCAGTGTCCAAATGGGCTCAGTACATGAGCCTCTTCCCTTCTGCTTCCATAACAGTTGTGTCCATGTCTGGACACTGGGCATTATATTAACTACTTAGTCCAGTAGCCAAAAGATTCCATATGCTTGAACAGATGACTATCTCCATACTGTGATGGGATATTTAACTGTTTAGGTCTAATAATGCAGTAGAAAGATTTAGTTCTAAATCTTTCCTAATTTTTTAAAGTTTTCATAGGTGTATTTTCAGATTACATACATAAAATGCAAAACAAAATTGCAATGCTGCATATACTCATTAACTCTTACAGTTTAATGCATTAATTTTAGAAAAGTGTGGGGTTTTTTTCTGTTAAGAGACAATGTGTTGAAGAGATGGTGATAAGGAAGTGTATATACTGTCCTTCTAAACATAAAATTAATGAAAATGAGAAGGCTGGTTTTAGCACGCAATTTTAACATACAATGTGACTGTTCATCATAATATGACTAAGTCTGTTAAAAGACAACATGTAAGTACAAACACATGCTTTGGATGTATACTGTGGTTTTGAAATGAGTACCTGTTACCAAATCACAAGTGGCAGAGCCAGAATACAGCCTATTGGCAACCATAAACTCATTTTATGAAGCAACAAAATATTTCTATTTCTCCTGCAAATTTATTAGCAAATACTATGCTATACTATATATAAATTAAATTAGATTTATACTATTAGCAAATACTATACTATTAAATTGAAAAAAAAAATTACTTACTGTTCCCCAATTTAAATTTTAAATTGTATACTTCTCTGAGCTTCCTACTTAATCATAATTTAAAAGATGTTTTTGTGAATGTCTAGAATATGCAAACCAGAATATTCAGATATGAAAAAACTATGTGGGTAGCTCACGAACCCCTGTCATAAAAGTTATGACTCTCAGTATTTCACTGCATAGCTGTTAAACTGAGTTTCTCACCTATAATAAAAACCAATGTACAACATTAAAAAGCAAGTTGAACAATACAAAAATCCCATTTCACCAGATTTTTTTCTACTTTGCAGAAAATTCTGAAAGCTTGCTTAACTATGATATAAAAACTATTTCATTTCAATATAAATTTGTGGCAGTGGCCACCTTATCAAACACATTTGAATACACAAATACAGTTGAAGGGTATTCAGCATTTTACACTTTTGAATTTTCAGAAGTTAGTTCTAAGGCAAGCAATCTTTCTTAGTTCTTGTCTTAGAAGTAAAGATTTCAAACTATGAGAAATCTACAAGCTTTAGAAGTTCATATCTTATAATCCTATATTACCAATGGATTCTAAAGCACTCAATGGCTTGATTTCAGGTTTAGCTGCTAAATTACTCAGTGTGAACACAAAAGCCTATGGATGTGAAAAGGTTTGTTTCTGAATTTTTCTACACCAAAACATACAGTAATATATGCACTTCAGTGAATTCAAGGCATCAAAACATTAATATTGTAGGAAATGAATTTTTTAACATACTGGATGAAATAACAAAAATACCTTGCTAAACAGAACTTTAGACTCTAAGGACTGGTTCTGTAACAAAACTTATTCGTATTGACTTTTCATTAGTCAATTAATTTCCCTTGGTACATGCTGACTAATATGTTTGTTAGTCCTTACCAGTAATAAATACAGCCTCAAGTTCAAAATAAAGGATGGCTTCAATAAAAGTGTTACACTTTCTCCCAGTGAAAAGAATAATCCACTCTAAAAAATACTAATTAAGTGATATAAAATTGGGAAGAACAGGAACAGAATTATGAACATTAGCTAGTATTTTGGGAGAAAGATGTTTCTGGATTTATTAATGATTTCCAGTAAAAAGAAAAAGAAGAAAATACAATAGGAAAGGATTTCACATTCTAATTTAGGGCTTTTGCAAGTATAAAACAGTGACATTAAAGTCCTTTAAGTGACACTCCCTTGCACAAAAAGTTTGGGTTTTTTTGTTCGTTTGGGTTTTTTGTTTGTTTTTTTAAATTAGGTACTAAAAAAGCAGGGATTATCAACATAAGGACAAACAGTCCTTACTTGGTTCCTTATATTTGGAATGTGTAACAACAAATTAAATCCCTCTTCAGTCTGTCTTCCTTGATCAATGCTAAATTTAAAAAATAGAAGTAATTTTCCCTTATCAAAGGCATCATCTGATTTCATAGGCACAATGCATTTTGAAGAAGCAGTAAAAAGACTTGAAAAATAACCTTCCATCAACTATTTTAATCATACTCATAAGTATCTCAATATTTATTATCTGACAGACAGTGTAAAATAAGAGTATGTTCAATCGGTAGAAAATATCAATCAAGTAAAACTTGTCACACATCATCTGAATAAAATTTATAATTGAGTAAGTTTTTAGTGTCATTTTCTTGAAATCCTCTTCCATGATAATATATGCCTATTTTTGTGGTTGAGAGAAGAGAATTTTCTTTTTTATTCATGCACTGCTTGCACTACAAGTTTTACCAATAAAACACAAAGAATCTGTATTCTTTAGCGGACTACAATTCCTTTAAATTATCCTGAAAAGAAACCCTCTGTACATAACTGGATTTCTTTGTAAATTTGTATATTTTACCAAAATATAGCTTTACAGAAGACTGTGAAGACATTCAGTGTCCCATCAAACCGAGTGAATGAGCACATCTTTGGATAAATGCAATTCAAAGTTATTAAATCAAAGAAAATGAATAACTGGCATAACGAAAGAGCTACATTGGTGGATGTGTATCACAGAGGGGAAAAACATCAAGAACAAAATCACTCTTTAATGTTCAGTGGTCATCAAAGAGACAAAGCAGACACTAAAATGTATAAAAAGTGAACAAACAATAATAGCATTATTGTATTACATAACTGTAACAAAGTAAAATGTAATTAAAAGAAAAGTGACTGTTCTGAATACAGTAAAGATAAAATAGGGATCCTCATGTGCCTCATGTAACTGTCTCATCAGCCAAGAACAAAGATAGAATTTATGAAAAGTAAAGGCAAAATTAAACTTTCTGAAAAAGAAAGAAACAAGGTAGATTTAATTTGTGAAACTCACTGTCACAGTAAAAAACTGAAAATACTTGGGAAAATATGCAGAAGAAACCAATCTCAAACTATACATACATATATATGTACACACATGTTCCATATCTATATCAATATCTATCTATCTGTATCTGCACTATTCCATTATTTGTATACTACATATAAAAAATCTAAGTAGCCTGGTTTGGAAAGATATTGTCCCTGTTGAAAATCAGTACTACCAGTTGTGAGTTTTGTTTCTTTTTTACCAGAGTAACTACTAGTAGGAGCTGGCACAGACAAGACATGGTATGAGTGACTACTGAAAATCTACTTTTTCAAGACAAAGGAGGTAAAAATGAAACTATTTTTCTGTACATCTTATTCAGCCAACCCCTTGCTTTAATTCTGATTTTGAACTTATATTTATTTGTATGGCAGTTATTCATGTGAAGAATTTACTTGCAGACCACCTAATTATAGCTGGGAAGTAAAAGATAACAGAAAATACAGAAATAGTAGTTTAGGGAATAAACATGGAATTTACTACATATTTAGAAAAATAGTATTTTTCTATGCCTTCATTTTAAGATTCTACAGAGACAGTGTATGCTAGAACTTTGATCAAATTCTATACATACAAAGAAATGCACTTAGAAAAAACCCCAAAACCCTCTCTCTTACTCTCTTGGAAAGAAATGATATTTTCATTACTTTTTTAATCCAGCAAGAAACCTCAGCAACAGAATGGTGAGTAGCTGGGTTGTGAGAATGTGAGCAGCTGCTGTTAATATAACTAAAGGTCTGTCTACGGCCTGAGCCTGAGAGACCACATGTTCGGCTGTCCTCTCATCTTGCCATCCTCACCAATTAACTATTAACATGGAGGGCTGTACACATGCTCTCAGGGGCTCTTTAACAGGCTTCTTGGAGAGTGGAACAACTACACAGCAGGGCTCTGGGAACTGAGTAATGTGTGGTATAAGGAACCCTCAGCAGCTTTGCTCCTCCTAATGACAGTTTTTTTCCGTAGTTTAGTGGGTAAAGAAGGATACATGAAGTTTAATAATTTCAGAAAAATTAAATGCTCTCATTTGTTCAAGGCTGCTAGGCAAAGATTCTGGGAATAATGTTTCTTTGCTGTTTTTTATTCAGTATAGTCTAGCAGTTACTGTAAAACAACTCTGTGAAAATTAAAAAATCAATTATTTAAAAAATCAGACATATTATCAACCTTAACTCCATTCCAATCAATTTATATGGAATTTAAATCAAAAACCCAAAAGCAGCCTCCCAGCTGCTAAAATCTTTGTCCTTCAGTTTGTTTCTTAGAGATGCATCTGGACTTCTCTAAAATATGATCATACTGTTTATCAACATAATTTATAAGAAAAGAATACAATGAAACTGATTGTACATCCCAACTATGGACAGGTAATTCCAACATGTAAAAAGAAAGGTGTTAGTTTTACATTCACAAATTCTATTAATTACATTAACCTTTACTGTCAATCTTTTTGAAGGCAAACTGCCACATGATGTTTAAAAATAGCTGAGTAAGGAGACGGAGGTCTGCACTGCAAGAGCAATATTCATACACTTTTGATTGCAATGGTAAAATTAGAAAATCAATTTTCTATATTTTCTAAGGAGTAAGTGCATCAGGTATCGAGACAAACAACATTTGCAGGTAATTCAAACACCTTTACAAAATACAACATACGTAAGTAAGTGGTATGTACTTTACTGAGATAGAATTTAATCTAATGATAAATTCATCTACCATGAAAACACTTGGCATAATAGGAGGTTTTATCCAGTACTTTTTTTACCACAGTGAAATCAAATTAATATTTAAAATTATAGGTTCTCTAGTCATTGTGAATAACACTTTTGCTTTTGTAAGTTACATTACCACTTGCAGATGGCCCCCCCCCCCAACCAAAAAGCTCTCAAAACTTATTGACATTTTCCGGTTTAGTATAAACATTTATTTCCAGAAGATATATTTAAGTGTCCATATACTCTCAGGATAGGTGCTATTAGCAGCTCCCAATTTTGCAATTGAGAAAATTACTCTGATAACGTAACTGGTTTGCTCCTGGTGCCAGTAAATATTAGTATTAAAGCAGAAACCTGCATCTTTCAATTCCTGGCTTTAAAAACAAGATTGGTATTGTGTGCAGTTCTGGTGTCCTCAACATAAAAAGGGCATGGAGCTGTTGGAACAAGTCCAGAGGAGGCCATGAGGATGATCAGGGGAATGGAGCATCTCCCATATGAAGACAGGCTGAGAGAGTTGGGGCTGTTCAGCCTGGGGAAGAGAAGGCTGCATGGAGACCTCCTAGCAGCCTTCCAGTATCTGAAGGGGGCCTATAGGGATGCTTGGGAGGGGCTCTTCATTAGGGACTGTAGTGACAGGACAAGGGGTAATGGGTTCAAACTTAAACAGGAGAGGTTTAGATTGGATCTAAGGAAGAAATTCTTTCCTGTTAGGGTGGTGAGGCACTGGAATGGGTTGCCCAAGGAAGCTGTGAGTGCTCCATCCCTGGCAGTGTTGAAGGCCAGGTTGGACAAAGCCTTGGGTGACATGGTTTAGTGTGAGATGTCCCTGCTTATGGCAGGGCTGTTGGAACTGGATGATCTTAAGGTCCTTTCCAACCCTAACTAGTCTATGATTCTGTGATAAAGTGCATGACAGATGAATNCTGTTGGAACTGGATGATCTTAAGGTCCTTTCCAACCCTAACTAGTCTATGATTCTGTGATAAAGTGCATGACAGATGAATACACTGGACTGAAAATATCTTGTAGGCAAAAAAAAAAAAAAAAAAAAAAAAAAAA